>JAOEHX010057206.1:2089-30071 GCA_025448015.1 Bolborhynchus lineola
CCTGTTGATGTAGCTATATGCAATTTTGCCTATTGATATAGCTTTAAACAAGAAAAAAGATTGAAAATTAAAAATAGAAAATGTAAGATTTATCCTATTTAAACATAAAGGAGGGATATATAAAATGGGTTTAAGAAGTAATCATAAATTTCTGCACATTAAAATTCCTAGAATACGAAGAGACTCTCCACTACCATTTAAATTAGGTTTCACATACATTCATTGTCTTGCAAATATCTGCAACATAATTTCAAGGCCTGTCAAATACTGAGACCTAAAACACTCTTCATCAAGTAGTGGAAATCATTCCATGAAACAGAAATACAGCTCTAATACTTTTTATGTTCCTTAAATTCTGTAACTGTTGTTTCTGAGAGAAAATATTTTAAAGATTTCAAAACATTTAAAATCTTCAGTCTTTGAAATAATTTCCAGCTTTTACATACATAGTCTTTGAAAAAAAAAAAAAACAGGGATATGCATATCTGAGTATTTTTTGCAAAGACAGGGAGAGTTCATATCCATAGAAACAGAACAGTTGTGGCCTTGAAATGATCACATCAAAATGTACATCAGGACATACATCCTCTAGCAGAAGAGTCTCTGGATCACAAGGAGGCTGTGCAATAGCTAAGCAACACTGTATGTGAGCATGCCACTCTACAGTCTCTCCCAGTAGGCACCCCGCAGAGGCAGAGCATCAGTTTCACCCTCATGTTTTCCTCGCTGCTAGGGGGTATAAAGGGAAAGATTCAGAACGAGCATCAGTCATTTTTCCCAATCCCAGCCATCACAAGAGGAGATGAGATCCACTCACTTTAACTCTTCAGGGACATAAATCCCATTTTGTCAGAGAAATTTATTGACTAATGACTATAAACAAACAGGTATATTTTTAATTAAAGAGTATTGATGCACTAAATGGCCTTACCTGGCAACGCAGTAGCTCCTTCATTTCATGAAACCATTTATATAACTATCCGCACATTTCAGACAGAAATTATGGGATGGCTGCAGGAATTACCAGGTGTTATGTAAGAGGCTACAATTGCCCAACTTTCAAAAGAGACAGAAAGCCATTTTGTTACTCTGACTGGATCCTAGATGGTCTTTCCATTAAGTCGGACATTCAAACAAAGCAAATTGGAAAAATGGCCTTTTTTTCAGTTTCTTTTTTCTTTACCTTCTGGCAAGTTCTCTGCTGTAATAAAAACCCCTACCTTTTTACAAACATTTCTCTCACAGAGGATAATACATACTACTCTGTATGGCAGTGGTTCAGCTTATCCAGCCCTGTTATTAAATTTGTATGTGATTTCATTTCACACATTTGGCAGATTGTCCTTTTTCCAGACCATATTTTTCTAATTATCCTTTGTGCTATTGGTGCTTCATATCTTTCTAATCTTTCTCCTATTTTCCTTTTTCTTTGTCAATGGTCTGGGCCCCAGCCTCTGGCTGCAGCATGTTCCCAAAGCTTTTTCTCGGAAGATACCCTGATATGCTCCTAGGCTTTTGCCCACAGTCTGTTCACATGGCTTTATAACAAGAGCTGGGTATGAAACTGTGTCCAAAGAAAAGAAGAAAATAAAAATCATAATGGTATTTCTATTCTAAATTAAAAAACCACCAAGATCTTATGAGGGAGACAATCACATATTTTACCAATGTGCTAGGGTGTATGTGCCAGGGATATGACCAACCTGCCTTCAGACCCTCTTTTTCATTATTATGATTAGGGAAATGAACTTTATTTTTCCACTTCAGTTAAATACACATCTTTAGTCATTAGGACTTCTAAGTACATTGAGCTATTCTGCTTTTTACAAGTAATGCAATATTTATTTCATCAGCTTCACCGTGCACCTTGCAATGAAGTGATTGGCTGTTTACCAGCTGAAGGAGTGCACAAGTCCCAGCATAAACAGAGTATTTTCAGCTGCCAAACTGAAATAAATGGGTTTAGAAAAATTTTGATTTTTACAGATCAGATTTTTCAACTTAAAAAAAAGAAATGTTTATCAGACCACATTTATCAAAAGAATAAATCTAGCTCACCCTTACCAATCTCAACCATTCTCATTTCACATAGGGTGTACTGCAGCACTTCAGTGCGTTTCAGATGTGCTGCTAAATAGGCGCTGACACTTAGGAATAGGGGGAATTTCAGTTATGGTACACTGTAATTATCTGCATGCACTTTAAATATCCTGCTGCCTTCACATTTATAATCCATTTATAACTCTTTTTGGTTTTCTATTTATAGCAATAAATTATTAACTTGAAAGTAAAAATTCATGTTTTATGTGTTTAGAGTAAAAGTGTCTCTGCCTCTCAGTCTGCCTCTGTGAGATTGTTAGTAGGCAATTTACTCAATCACTGCCTCAGCTGCATGATGTGTGAATAATGATATTGCATAGCAATATTTACTATAGAAAAGGGCTTTAAGATTTAATAGAGAAAATATTTTACAGGGTAAAATTGTATGAGGTGTGTACATACATAACCCAGTGCTAAACGCTGCATTTTCACATGGCATGTAAAATATTTGATGGATAGTGCATCCATTCAATTGTGAGGTGGATAAGAAAGCATGCCCCACCACAACAAAAAATGTATTTTGAACTTGAGATGAAAAATTCAGTTCCCCTGCTGCCTTGAGGCACTGCCAAAGAGCAGACTGCTCCAGGAAAGAAGAGTACCTCAGTCTTTTCCACATCCCCCATCACAACAGGCACTCCTGGTAGTCCTGCCCTCCCTCAGGAGCAAGTACAAGGTGTGCAAGCTGGTCACTCCAGTGGCAGAAGGTACCATCTTCTGGAGTTCACCATTACCATCACCACACTGAGGCAACCCATTCCAAAGAGGTGTCTGCCAAGCTCCCAGCATTTTCACATCAAGTGCTGCCTTAGCTGCCTAGTCCCCGTTTCCACTCCCTAAGTACACCTCTGTTGTGCTGGTGAGTGGTAAGCAAGACACCACCCTCCTCTCTACTGGTTCCACACCCTGATGGCTTCCTCAGCTGGCTGTTGGCTCTTGCCAGATGCAATAGGCTCACCATATGAACAGTGATTTAGCTGCATGCTCCTTTGTCCAGCACCATGCTCCAAGCAGGAACTCTAGGCAGAAACCCCTCATGGATGCAGAGGCCCAGCACTCACCCTGGTTTTGCCACATTAACATTTTTATTCAAAAACATCAAGAAGAATTAAATACATTAAATATTTTTATCAAAAGCTTCCCCTCCTTGCCACTCCTCTAATATCCTTGCAAGAGAAACTACTTCAATTGACCAAAACACAGGAGTCACTGAAGAACTTGAGTGCTGCTGTGCATATACCACACCTGCACAACAGCACTTTTCCTCAGGTGCTCTGGTCAAGAATGTAAGACACTATCTCATGATTTTCAGGCCACATGAGAGATGAAGCCACATCATCTGGAAGTTTCCTTGTGAAAAAAAGAAAAAGGTACTCCAAACGGTCTCTATTGTGCAGATCATCTTACTATAGAAGACTTATTAGGATTTTATTTTTGTTTCCTGCAGAAAACCATTGGCTTTTCAGTTTCATCAGCTATATGTAAAATAGATTGAGGCAGAGGTGAAAAAGTTTCACTCTTGTGAGCATGAACTCTTGAAGAAAATATGCAAATTCACAGAGAAACTAGGGACAGGTCATATCTTTAGGAAAAGCAAGTAAGTGCAAATCAGGATACTGTGGAAGACACTGATGCCTCTTGCAGTCAGACTAAAGCTCAGAGAAAGCATTCATACACTGGCATATCTTATTTTAGCCATTTTTGTACTTTGTCATACAGGCTTGTTGGAAAAAGAAAGGTCAGCTTTTTTATTTCTTTTGTTTGTTTCTAATTTGCTTTTAATAATATTGTTTTACTTTTTTGCTCTACCTGGAAGCAAGGCAGGTATTCAACTGTGGAAAAAAAGAGGTGAGATACCAGCTCAAGGTTAAAATAAATGAGGCTCAGCAACCTCAGTGAAGATATTAGCCAAGTGATAACTTCAGATCAGCTCTAATGAGCTGAGATTTTTTTCCTGCAGGGTATGAGTTACTCTGTGAATCAAAGGAATAGTTTTAAGTGACAAATAAAATGCCACAGAAGAATTAATTGTTGCATTGTTAGCTACTGATTACTCATACATATCACAATATGTGGCTGAGTGATGTCATCTTTTAAACTCCCATCCCACATGAACATAATGAGAAGATAATTACAAGAAGTTGGCTGGAAGCAATCTGAGGGAAAAGGCACAAAGCAGGAACTGCTGGAAAGGTTGTTTTAATCTTGACAGAGGAGGAAGTGTCACTCCACATTCTCCAGGAGAATTATTTTACCTGCATCTCCATGAATTCTGTCAAAGCAGGGCTTATTTCTTTGTTCCAATACATTTGTAAGCAAATCTAATGGGTTTTTTTTTCCTTGTAAATTATACTCAGTTTTGATCATTCAGAACAGAGGGGAAAAAATAGTCTAGGGCCACTCAGGGTGAAGGTAGGTCTGAGTGTGCAGCTCCACGTGTCCGTGTTCTGTGAGACACAGGCAAAATGCTGAAAACTTCATTCCCTGTGGCATTTGGAAAAATTTACTGTTAATTTCAAGTTTTCAATTCACTAGTTATTATACACTATGCTTTTGTCCATACATAGCTAGTCTTGGCTTAGATTATATGCTTTTCAGGACAGAGGCATGAGAATAGATTTATGTACTCACACAGTGGAAATGCAATATGAAAGTCCTGGTTTACTACACTATAAACAATAAAAAATTCTTTTGCCAAATAAAGTAAATACATTCCTGTTCCATAAATTGAAGTGTTTAAATACAAATATTTTTTCTGCTTACTTGACCACCTCCTTATAAATAATTCATGCTGATGGGCTGTAGAAAATAAACTTCTCAAATCCATAATATCTGCATTTTCTGTCCACTTAAATGTATCGCAGGACCTAGTTTCTATCTGCATAGTGGCAGTATCAGGTATAAATAATTTCAGTTTATTTTTTTAATGCTGTTGAGCCAGTTGCCATGGATTCTAAAGTATTTTCTGTGATGATATTTGATGGTACTCTTATGAGAAGTACTTATGACAGATGAGGATTTCTTGCAATAATTCAACATTCCAGTCTATCTTAATTTTTTGGCAATTTTTTCTACATGGCGAGATTTAAGAAGATAATGATTTCAGAAGATGCATAAAGAAACAGTATGAAATCCTAATTAATTATAATAAATTTCTGTTACCCACCTCTGCTTCTGTGTAAACTAGAAAATAACAATTTGATTAACAGGAAAGCTAAGAGATCTTGGATGTGTGAAGTTTGGACCAGATGATCCTTGAAGTCCCTTCCAACCTGGTATTAAATGATCATGGGCATTCACAGTCCAAATGATTCAAGGTTATTCATTATTTTATTCACTCATTTATTCAAGTATTCTCAGCAACAGAAGATTCAATTCTTTCTGCGTAAAATGATTCAATAAAAGGAGTTTAGTGCTAAGAGTAAAATGACTGAATTTGAAAAATTGCCTGTCTTATAGTAATCCTAGCTAGCTTTTTTACTATTAGGATTTATTAATTACTTACTCTGTAAGAAGATTTAATAAAACTTCTCAAACTCCTACTTGAGTTAGAGCTGAAGCAGATAATGCAGCAGGATGCTGATTATATTTTTTTAATCAGGCAACTTCCATGCTCCAATATCAAGATAACTTTTGCTGTTGTTTTTGTTGTAGTGGAAATACTGATAGATACTAGGCAGTTCACATACAAGGAATAACATCTGTAATAAGTGTGATAATACCATTCTTTCAGATGCACCCACTGGCAGGAACAGTGAGGCTCCAAATGCAAGATATGGCTGAAAGAATAGAAAAATGAGCTGTAGTGCAAAGTCTGACAAAATCTGAGCTGGGTGGACAAAGTGACTCCCTCATTGTTCAGTGTTGTTTGGCAAGCTTAGAGGCACGAAGGAGAAGAATGCAAGCTGTAAGCAAACAAAGCTGTTAAAGGCATGATTCTGACATGGAGCAAAGATGAAGAAAATAAGGCGTGTTAGAGACAGCAGATTGGAAACAATGAGTAAAGCAACTACCCCCCACCCTCAAACCATCAAAATAAACCAGGAATTTACACATTTCACTCATGCCCTCAACATTTCCTTTAAAAATAACGCAGCAGAGATGTATATACGTGTTCAGGCCCTTCTGTGAACATTAACCACCTCCTTGCTAAAACCAGCAGTGGCTACAGGCTTGTTCATTAAGCTTATAAAGCCATTTTTTAACGCAATAAAAACTGTCGACATTAAGAAATATTGCAAAGTGGCCAAGCTGATTACCACACATTCCACCTACAACTAATAAAGCAGAATGCCTGCAACTCTGCTCTCACATTTCCAAATACCATATAAATAAGACATAAGAATGATTTGCAACAAATCTTGAAAAATATTCTCTTCCCTATAAATACTATTGAGACAGGCTATTTTCTTGCATATGTATTAATGCATTTAATTGAAAACCCAAGGCAGCTGTTACACTGCTATTAATTTTATTATAGCCATAAAAATAATGGATGTTCAACACAGAGCTGAATACAGATTACAACCAAAGCTATTTACTAATTCCTTTTCCCCTGATCATTCAAGAGACTAACCACAAATTTGAAAGGCCAGATATACAGAGGAAGAACATAGTGTAGTGAGTTTAGTGAGTTTAGCATGGTACAAACGTCATACTGTACTTACTAGGGACTAGAAATCTAGACAAATGGAGAAAATAATGTCCTAAGCAACAGCCTGCAACATAATCAATGGACACTATGTTGTCTGTACCTTTTTTTCACTCAAACATAGGTAGAAGCTGGGCAAAACACAGCTCTTCCCCCTCATATATGTTCTGGGCAATTCAGTGCTTACTGCTGAAGAACAGAACCTCTCTCAGCTGTTCCCAGGGATAGGATGAAACCTTCCCAGACTACTTCTCCACAATCAAAAGTTGTAGCACCAGCTTTAAGTACAGGTCTAGGACAACAAAATGACTACATACAAAAATCAGGACCCACCTGCTAACACCAAAGGAAAAGTAAATAGGACCAGTAGCAGTTACTGAAAGTGATTCCTCCCAAGCCCCAGCAAGAGTAGCAAGTTTAACACTCCAGATACATCTCCTTCCCTTTGCAGACACTGCTTGCCTTCTTTTGGCATACAGTAGGAAAGCCTTGGTTTATCCACCTCCCTCCACACTTTTGGAGTAGCAACATCCAAAATCACCTACTCTACTGAAAGACCTCCTGCAGACTTCATCATTGTACTTGAGTCCAAAAGGCAAGTTCTTTCACTCCAGTTTTAAAAAGACAGTTTATAATCCTGACTGCGTTTTCCAAATGTGTTCATGTCGAAATGAGCCTGGGAAAGTCCAAAACACCTGGTAATGCAACACAGACAAAACAATTCCTGGGACTGGAAGGAACCTACTAGGGAATCTTGCTTGCTGTACTACAGCAACTATATAACCTCTATTCATAAAGGTTAAAGTTCTGCCCTAAAATCAGTGTGTGCTTTTTCCCCATACTCTTCCACTGTGCTGTTCCATTTATGGTTAGAAATCCTCCTTAGTGTTTCCAGATTGAAGGCAGTTCATAGTCACGTAATACACACCTAACCATCCTAACACACTTTATTGTTTTTACTGTGTGAAAGAATGCAGGTTAGAATCATAGAATCATAGAATAGTTAGGGTTGGAAAGGACCTTAAGATCATCCAGTTCCAACCCCCCTGCCATGGGCAGCGACACCTCACACTAAACCATGCCACCTAAGGCTTTGTCCAACCTGGCCTTGAACCCTGCCAGCGGTGGAGCATTCACAACTTCCCTGGGCACCCCACCTTAACACTAAAGAATTTGTTCCTTATATCCAACCTAAATTTCCTCTGTTTAAGTTTGAACCCATTACCCCTTGTTCTATCACTACAGTCCCTAATGAAAGGTCCCTCTCCAGCATCCCTATAGCCCTGCTTCAGATACTGGAAGGCTGCTAGGTTCTTTAGTTTGATCTTTAAAGATTCTCATGATCACCTTACAGGCCTTTTTTTTTTTTTCATCTGTCCAATGTTTAAGCAAACAGAAGGAGCCTGCACTGAGCACGTTGTTGAGGATAAAAATCTCACTATTGCCTTGGATAGCAACAATACCTCCCAGCTTCTCCTGGATTTCCTTCCTGTGATGCACACTGCAGTCATTTTTTTCCCCAGATGCAGCTCTCTGGTGGCTTACATTCATTCTATGAATGACTAGTGCATCAAGGTATTTTTCATCTATCATCACAAGTGAAGAACTCCCTCAGTTATGAGTCCGCGAAGTTACAACCTTTCATTTTAAATTATTAAAATTCTATTAATCAAGTTTTAAAGGCCATCTTCTTGGATAATACTGTACTATTCTTCTTAGTCATGTTGTCTTTCCCAGTTTGTGTCATCAGCAATCTCATTAACCTATGCCTATTCTTTGTCCCAAGATCTAATTCTTGAGAAAGTCTTCTGATAAATTCTAGCTCAGTATCTTGATGATTAGTAAGAGTCAAGAATAAAGTTGTTTCCCTCTTAGGCAATGCTTTAGCTACCTTGGACCGTATAGATCAAACCACTAATGTGAGCTGAGTTTCATGAATCTTTCCTTGGGGGCAATTCACTCCAGCCATAAACCTTGCCAAGTTACACATTCAATAGATAGTACACAGTTTACCTTATTTGAACAGGCAAGTATTAAATGTTACATTTACTTATCTGTGATACTTTAAAGGTAAGTATTACCTTATTCTTTACCAAATGAGAAAGCATTAATACTGGTATCATGTTTACCTAGAGATTCACCTCAATTTACAATGCTTCTGGTCCTGGAAAGAGGTCAGACTTGTAACTAACAGTTGTCTTGATCTTATTGGGCCCCTTCATTTCCTCGTTATTTTATAGATGAAGAAAACATCAACCATGAAAGAACATGCTATTTTGTCTTGTTAACATAGATAGGACAAAGTCAGCCTCTCAGTTTGTAGTACTACAATCAGAATATGGTCGTTAGTTTGTTCATGCTGGCAACATGAACATGACACACACTGACTGGGCATTTCAGGTATTCTTGCCTTAAATTTATGTCATTGTGTTCATCAGTTTCTGTACCTGATAATTAAAAATTAAGCTTACCTTGATATACTTAAAAAGGCTTATTGGTTTCAACATTTAAGCCTGGAAAACAGGACTTGCAATGGATTTACCATGCTTTCCTTCTCATTACATGCCAGAGAGAGTTTATATGCATAAAGTACAAATTGGTGCCTTTACTGGAAGAGTTGTCAAGTGAAAGGATTAGACAAATTGTTATTAGATCATCTGCATTACAAGAACAACTTGCAACTGAAAGTCTGCTATTAACAGCTTTTTCCACTAACCTAAAAGTTTTCCTCCCTGGCTGTTCACCATTCTATGAACCTATTTTCTTATAAAACAAACAAAAAAGAAAAAACACACAAAGAAAAAGATATTTGAATACTTAATAAAATGATCTTTTTAGTAAGCAGACACTTGCATTCTTAGGTATTTCCAAGTACTGCCATGCAATATGTTTCTGCAATTAGAGCTCATCTGAAATTCAAATACCTTTTCTTTTATGCAGTTAATTAATGCTTCAATGAGAAACATTAATAATAAAATATTTAACTACTCATCGCAAAAGACAGAAGAAATCAACATAAAGCATATTTAGTAATCAAAAACTTGGATATCATAGTGAATCTTGTTTATATTCTCTTTGCCTCCATGAAAAGTTCAGATGTGCAATGGCTACAGAAATGCAACAGAAAAGCTTTGGGACTGTTATTTGTAACCTTTAGGTTCAGACAAATCTTTCTCCAAAGAGAAAAAAATGCAGTTAATTTCCAAGATAAAGCACCCAGACTTACAAAACTCATTAGGCATTATATTTATATGTTACAGTCATGAGCACACATTCCTAGTAAAAATTAGTAGGGCAGGGTGCACTTTGGCAAGCAGTCAAGGAACCACAGAAGCAGGTCTGCTGACCAAAATCCCTGGGGCCAAGTACCCAACATCCACACTAATCCTGTGACAGGGATTTACTTTGAACCATCTCTAGTCCAAACCACAGACTTAGCAGTTGTAAAGGTTAGAAACTAACCTATCTAGCCAGTACTCTCACATCTTTACTCATTCATTTATACCCCAGCTAGTCTGGTAAGTATGATAGGAAACTGAGAAGGAAGACAGGACCAGTTCCTCACAACAGTGTATACCGACAAATGGTTATCCTCACAACTGCAAGGCTATCACATACTAACTTATGCTAAGCAGCTCACTACTTATCCTGTCTGCTGTGTCTGAGCTGGTTTGCTTTGCACATAGATTTATGTTTCAATAACTAGAGACCACATTCGGCAAACACAACTAGAATAGCAAGATTAAAGGAAGTGAAACAAAGATTTAGAAAGAAATGTTTGGCTTTGTTTCCATGATCAGTCACATTCTTCATCTGAGCTCTTGGAAAATTCCTACCTTATGCCACAAGCTGAGGTTCCCTTTTGAGCTTTTGAATAGCAGTTACTCTTTTTCCACAGTGATGATTTCCTAATACTTTACAAAGCATTTTACTACATGGTGATTGTTTTGGCAAGATTTTCAGACAAAAGATTTTACCAGGTATCATCTTTTCTGTTATTTTTTCAGGATTCTACACAGAGGTCACTGCAGAAGTACTTCAGTAAGGACTCTTAAGAAGTGGAACTGTCAGATACCCTTTAATTTCAAAGAAGAGTAGACATGTGTATTTCTCCGTTATGTTTTCCTCTTTCAATTCTAAAAGTAAAATTAAGTTTGTGACAACTTGAAAAATCTGCATTAGTTCTCTGGGAACTGTGAGAACCCCACAGACTAATGACTCAGCTACAAAACCTACAGCTACATTTTCGGAAAGAGTTTTGACACAGCAAGAGAGATTTAGGTAAGGACTGTCATTTGAAGAAAACTGAAAAAGCTGTTCATGACCTCTGTTTAAAAGCAACACGAGTTGAGAGATAGGGCAGGCTAAAAATGTCAGGAGGTTGCTTCTGTTCAATCTACAGACCTTGTGTTGCTCTATTTAAAGCTAATGCGTGTGTTTCATTAAAAATATTAATGAAACATTATTCTGTCTTAATCTTGATCATCTTTTTGTCATTCCCGGAATATAAACACACTGAATACACCTTTTCTGAGGATGAAGCCAGTACCGCAGTCTGCATATTCTTGACTGTTACTATTTACAAATATCTTCTGGAAATGCTGAGGATTTCCCCTATCTTTGATTTCCAAGCTTGTCCATTTGTTCATATTTTCATAAACTAAATCACAGATTTTTTGAAGTATAACTTCTAAAGGCAAAATGCCTTACAAACACAGGGAGTCAGGGAATTGGAAAATAAAACAATACTGAATATAAAATTCAGATTAAGTTCTTATTGCTACAGTTGAGTTCTGAAGTTCATGGCAAACATGCATTTGATTTCAAAAAGGCAAAGAGTCAACACCCTAACTTCTAATTGTTCTGAAATATCTCCTGGCAGAAAGAAAACTAAGAGTAATATATCATTTTACTACATTATTCAGACTTTGGAACAGAAATTCTCAGAGCTGTTTTCATGAAAAACAATACACAATTCAAAAATTAGCAGAAGTTCACATTAAAAAGCAGGAAAAAAAAAATCTACAACTTGCTTTTTTGTCATCACAGACAGCACTTTAAAAAGTTTATACCCTGCTTTACATTTTGCCTGATAACTTTTTCTTAACAAAAAAAATATAATTTAGCTTAACTTTAAGATTAAGAATTCATTTTCAAATACAAGGAACAAGATTCTCAAACCTTTATGTTACTTTTAGCTCAAAAAAGGAGAAAAGATAAATTGTGAAGAAAATCATATACAGAAACAAGAATACATGCATTATTCAAATCAAAGTGCAAATCTGAATAGCAGACAAGATTTTCACAAATACCCTGATTATATTAATAGCTATTTGAATAAAGACTATTATGAATAGGGTTGCATAAAATCAAATTTAACTGAAGTAACATCTGGCACACTAAAGGTGTCGCAAAAGATATAACTGTAATTTGCAAAATTAGTTCCTTTAAAAGTGTGAAATATTCATCCCTCATCATATTTTTAAGACTATGAGCTCAGAACTTTATGAACGCCAGATTTCATTAAATCCCCTTGTTGCATCTAAAGCCTATTACTTACAGAGAAAAATAGTGGTGTCTTTTCCATCATCTTGAAAATAGCAGTAAGCCTGGAAGTAAAGGCACAAACAATTGCATATACCTGTCAGCTCCCTGCAAACTGTGCACCAAATTACAAGAATAAGAAATCAGTTACTTTTAGAATAGCTTTCAGGCTGAGTTACTACCTTTGACTTCAGATCTTGAGAGGACTATTCACTAACATTCACCTCCACCTGTGACACACACTGACAAGATGTTTATCCTTCTACTGTGATCAGTACTTGCATTAACTAGAACTAGTACCTTCAAATGAATTTGGAAGGTTTTTTAGTGACATTTTATGACATTTTCACCCTACAAAGCATGCAAAGGCTTTAGTGTTATTACTGACTAGGATTTAAAGGGATCTGCAGGCTGTATTTCATTAGTAAAACAACATTAATTTACTACGGAAATCATTACAAAGAGCAAGAAGTATTTATCATGCTTTCTAAGGTAGTGTGATTTTCATGTGACTATTTATTCATGCATAGCTGGAAAATGCAAATAATCTACTAAACTGGGTAGTGATACCATTATGTTTTATATGCTGGAAATAGCATATGCATAAATGAGAACTCAGAAAAATTACTAAGATATATTGACATACTTTATTGCCTTAAATGCTAGTAAAATTGGAATTGCTATTTAAATCTTAGTTCTGAATTAAACTACAAAAAAGATAGGCCACTATAAAAAAAGACAGCTCTGTGCAGAATTAGAACTTCAGAGATTATTTTTATCTCACTATTTTATGAGCGTAATGAGACGAATTATCCTCTGAGAATAAATTGATTAAACAAAGTTAATTTCTCAAAATAAAATGAGCATCCAAAACACGAGGGTTTATCTGCTATAGGTTACATTTCATATATCATTTTATGATACTACTCTTCCATAGCACATTTTCTTTCACCATTTAAGAAGGAAATCTTAACTTTCATTGATTTTATAAGCAGCAGCATGTTGGTTACTAACATCAGTGTACATAATCATCTCCACAAAATTTGACATTTGAGTTTTATATAAAACAATTTGAAACCAACTGGGAATTCTTTACATTTATTTTTTCCTTTTCATCTAAAATATGTTTAAAGAATAAATGACATGTCCCACAGCACTTTAATTCTTCATTACCAAGAGTACATTAGTTAAAGTAACCCTGTGTGCAAGATACAGTGTGCTCAATTGCAACAGAAGGTTGTGCGCTCAGACTTGCAACTATTAAATACAGAGAAATGCTACCTACCTTGTGCCCTCTGCCCTAAAATTACACTCCTTTCTCAAAATAAAACATTCTCAAGGTCCCAGTTGAGCAATGGGGTGTATAAAACATAACTAAGTACTTACAAAGTTTAACTTTCAAGTTTTACTAAAATTCGAATTTTCTTGCAAAATTATTTCTATTTCTCACAACTTGAGAATAGCCTAAATTTTCATATCCATTTCTACATATAGAAATTGATAGTGATCACACCTGGTTGGATACATATATATATTTCAACCCACACTTATGATGAGGCACTAATATAATTAGAAGAAATTTTGATGCCTTTGAACTTCTTGAACACACTAAAATTTATGACCTCCATACCACCGTGTTTCACCTCGTAAAAAGGAATACTTGTATTATGTGAAAACTTGTCCTTAAATCAGAGGTAGAAGAGCAAAATATTCACAACAGCCTTTCTAAAATTGGAGATTATCCCCATCGAAAGACCACTGAACAGTATTTATAAGACGTCACACAGTATTTCATAACTAGGAAAAAACATTCACTTATTGTAACATGTGCAAAAGACTGATGTGGACTTCAGGATCCTTTCCAAATAACAAAGCAAATGAGGACCTGCTCTCTCAATGATACTTCAGTGTCATGGTTTTAGATAAAAAAATCATCAACATAGAACATGTAAAATTATTGGCATAATCTTTATTTCAAAGAAATGTCTGCAAGACAGTGAAAGATATTTTCCTTAGAAGAAAAGTAAATAGGTAGTGATTTAGAAAATTTTTTGTAATACCTATTACTTCATATGTTTGTGCAATTAAAAGAAAACCAAGAAGCTATGACACCTTCCCAGGTCAGGCCCCACAGTCTGATCCAATTTCATTTTCAATAATCAGAGATTTCCTAGTAATGTATTATCAGTTAAAATAAATGTTCATGTACAAAATAATTGGAAAAACTAACATCTCAGATTAATGTATTCTTCAGGGTTTAGGCATGTGTTTTCATCCAAACTGAGGTTGTTTGTGACATCTTCCAGGTCTGAACACCATCCAGGTCTCTCCTATGATGCCACATTGAAAAAAAAAAAAAACAAACAAACAACACAGACCAGAGGGGAACTCCACAGGATCTAAGCAAATAATTTAGCATATGCAAAGATCAGTGAAGCACTTAGTCATACACCATAGTCTTCAGTGCCAGATCACAGGTATTATTCAAATACATGAATAGAACCCAAATTTGTTTCTTCCTATGCTGTTCCTATTTCAATAATATGGCATCTGAATAAAGCAGCAGCTTCCCAGATTAGGCATTTTTACTGTATTTCCTCATCTCAGCAATACCCAGACTACATATTATTATGACTCAATAAAAGCAAGTCTTTTTCATTCAAAGATCTTGGTTCTCATGTTTCAGAGGAATATTTTTCTCCTGAAATCAGGTTCTTTAGAAACAGGGTAGCTTCTTCCCAGCTGTCTACAGAACAGACTACATTCAGGCCAAACCATTGCTCCATAGCTCTTTGTGCACATAAGGACAACAGTAGACCAGGGAATTGCAGCATATAGCTAGGTAGTCTCTCAAGAACTTGAGGCCCTTAGTGACATGGTTCGGTGACATAGCAGTCCTGGGGTAATGCTTGGACTTGATGATCTTAAAGATCATTTCCAACCTAGATGATTGTCTAAGTTTATAAACCAATCCAAATTCTTCATTGCATATGTCTAACACTCTTCAGAATATTGATATCAAAGTGTATGTACAATAAAAAATACCTAATTTTCATAAAGGTCTGTATAAATATAGCTTCTTAACACACTCCTCACAGTGACTTGTACATGTAAATTGTTTGGTTTAAGTATGCAATTGTCAGAACTTTGGGGTTATCTTCAAATTTGTATTAGAAACCCTCCTTAGCAAAAGAAAGACTCAGATATTAACAGTTATACAAAGCAGCCTGGATTCATATCAATAAAAGTATTAAAATCCTGATGTACATATTTGAAAATCATTTTGCACTTCAAAGAGGGACTGATAAACTGCACAGTTCTCATTCCAGCCGTCCTTGCTTAGCATCACCTATTGCTCCCCATACATCAAAGACAAACTCATCTGGAAATGCAAAGTCTCCAAGAGTTTCATCCAATGCCACTGCAAATTCATCAGGGTTTTTCTTGTCTCTTCCAGCTTCCACCATTGTTGCAGCTAAAAGGCAACAAAACAATGTAATTAGGAAAGTGACAGTTAACACATATTGCCAAGATAGTTTTTTAATGCCTATTTTCAAAATCAGGTAGAGATCAGTTTAAGGAGATGTAAAGCTTACGTACTGGATTTAGGATTCATGTACTAAAATCCCCCCATAGTAGCACCATTCTAATCTGATAAACAGGAGAGCCTCCTTGGAGTGCTCATTATACATTCCTCTCTTTGTTTGGCAGGTTTAACTTTCATTTTAATCTTATTCAATTATATTCTGTATTCACTGTTGAAGACACATGAAGCATGGGTATAAAAACCAGGTTATACACAACCCTTCTGCAATAATCAGACCCACTCATCACTAACTTCAGTGAGTTTGATATGAGCTTGATGATCTAAACCAGAAGACCAAAAGGCAAACCTGAATGTTCCTCTCCTCTAAACAAGGAAGAAAACTTCTCAGCAAGTCAGAGTTTAAAGTAGTTAAGTTCTTCCCAAAAAGCCAAATGCATAGGGTTTGAAAATGGAAAACAACATAAATCCTGCATAACAGATACATGCTCCAAACCAGTATGGGTTTGCTAGCAGTAAACCATGTTTTAGGAGTTTAAAGGTTTAAATGTTGAGCATGACCTGCATTTAGAAAGCAATAATGGTAAATGGGCTTAGAGACACTTGAATACCCTATTTTAGGAAAAAAGAATTAAAATACCAGGCTGAACAATGCTGTGTAAAATATAGAGAAAATCAAAATCTGGTTTGTTAGGTATTGGGCACAATATGTTTGGAATTACCATATGACCTCAGATTTGCTTAAATTTTCAGCTTTATTTTATTTCATTTTAATTAGCTTATTTTTTAAAGCCAAAATACACCTCCAGGCATTAAAGAGATTGAGACATCTATTGCAAGCCACATTATTCTTCTGCTTGGATCTAGATTTTTTTTCCCCACACCATGCAAACTAAAGATAAATTAACTTCAGTGCATAAGTTTGCTTCAATTATTATTACCTCCAGCTTTGAAAAAAAAAATGAAAATTTTAATTTGCTTTTCCCAGCACCCTCAAGGCTCAGAATATTTGTGCTTGTGCCACTAAGAAGTGAAAAAGATCAAAGTTACTTCTGGAAGTCTCAGACAGGTGGTTCAAATTGTGCAAAAACAAGGGAAAGACCTTGCTACTGTGCACAAAAAAACAGTGCCACCAACAACCAGGAACTTCTTGGTACCCAGGAAATTTAAAGTAGAGAGGTCTGATACAACAGATGTAGACTGTGGTATCTTATATACTCACGCTGCCCAGCATTTCCTCTTATTTAACACCCAAGTATCACGATTTATCAAGTTTTAGACTTGGAATTAGCTTCAATGAGGTTGCTGTTAGGATTCAATCCTTAGCTGCTGTGCTCATTCCTCACCTTTAGCCACTTCACAGTTCCTCAGATTCTAGGACAAATTACAAGTCTATCCCAAAAAACACTGGATGCTGGCAACCCAGGGATATTAGAGGAAATCTCTTGCACCTCCCTGAAGGATGAAAAGTGACAGCAGAGTTTCTCCTGGTTAAACTATGCTAGAAGAAATATTATCAGCAGGTGGGTTTGAGGCATGCAGAAGACTGTAAAACAGACTTGGCACAAATAGCACTGCTGAATGCAGTTTATTTTCTGAGCTGTATATCCATTCCACAGACTCTGCTCATATTCATAAGAAATAACAGCATTGTACAACAGATGAAGCCCTCAAAGTTTGCTTCATTTTGTGATTACTTTACATACCTGCCTTAAGCTGCAATATATCCTCCATCTTTTATTATATATCGAGTAACCAGCACTTTGTTCATGAGCATATCAAACTCAAGTGTCACACTGAAGGATTTTATATCTCCTAGCCTTTTCTTAGTGGGGTATCAGAGTGAAAAACATGTATTACAGTGCCTGAGAAATGGCAGGAAGTTCTGAAGCCACAGAGACTATCCTCAATGGGACAGTAGTCTGTTGTCTACTGCATGCACAGTGTTGCATCAACATGGTAAAATTCCTCTGATAAAAAGGAAAAGAAACTTCCCTTGCTCTGAAGCTTCATTAAATTTAATATTATTTTGTTAACCTGAAACTCAGCTCAAATTTACTGACAGTTATGAACTTCTGCCAAATAGTATTTGCTGTTACGCAAACTTCTAACATGCTATGAGCAAACTTGAACCATATTCCACATTGTAGACATCAGCGACGGTAAATCTGAAGAAAGCTGATGTTTTGGTCCAAAGTACTTTCAGACTCGAGGCATCAAACAGAACTGCAGCATGCCAAACTACACAAAACAGTCCAAGGAAAACGTACGTAAATCTTGACAAACAAACTGCTGTGATCTAGACAGCTCAAGTGTAACCCAGCTTTGGGGCACCACAAGTGGTGTTCAAGGACTCTCAAGACCTGCTTGCCTGCCAGAAGAAACCTTATCCCTGTTGCACTGATTTTTTCTGTACCTCCTGTTAAGTTCCTGAGATGGTGACTCAGAGAAGTCTAGATGGGAAACAGGCATTAATGGGACTCTTGTTCCTGACAAGCAGAAGACAATTATCTGACCTATCAATGCCACCTTGTATCCCTTGACACCATGGCAAAAGAAGGTACTTAGAGAGGAGCAATCCTGGAGGTTATAAGGTGAAGGGTGTAATTTTAAGCTCGCAGATTCCTGGATATGAACTCAGATATGAAGTTACTCTATATAGACACTGAGGGAGGGTTTTAGGCAGAAAAGCTGTGCAAGGTTACACAAGAGCAAACAGGTCTAGATTTAGTTACTCAAGATATTAAAAAAACATTGCCATCAACAGCCAAGTGCTCCAGCAGAATAAGTGGGAGCAAGGAATTGATCCAGTTTTAAGATAAATTGGGCAAGATACATGGAAGAGCCATATGACACAGAGAGCAGTGATAAAACAACACAAGATTATTTTACAGTCCAACTGCTCTAGCTGAAACCTCGGAATTACACAGTAAAGCTCTCTCATTAACAGAAAATGTTACTTCAAACACAACTTTCTTTAAAGACTGAGCTTCCCAAATTATGAAATAGAACCTTGTAAATAGTTCAGGAGAGATTTACCACACTTGAAAACAAAATCCACTAAACTCAGACAATCAAGACAACTTTCAACCCAATCAAGCAGGAGACAGAATAGCACCACCAAAAGCTTCAAATAAGTGTTTTCACCTGTAGACATTCAAGGCCAGGCTTGATGTGGTCTGGGCAACCTGGTCTGATTGAAGGCCCCTCATTGCAGGGGGGTTGGACTAGATGGCCTTTGAAGGTCCCTTCCAACCCAAACTACTCTATAATTCTATGATTCAATGTATTGAACAACTGTAATCAGCACTACCAGGATACATTTAAGGTACTGTATTTATTAAAAAACATTCTCCTTCCCAGATTCAACTGATGAAAAGCGCTCCTGTGAAAAGACTGCAGGATGTTTGTGCTGGGCTGCACGTTTTCCACAGCATGGTGCTGACCTCTAGTGCCAGCAGAGCTCTATTACCGTACAGCAAAGCCAATGCAAGATGCAAGCCATCCTTCCTGATTTTCGCATACACAAATTGTCCCACTGATGTATACAAACGTGCAAAGCTGAACCCTGCTTCACTGGTTTCACACATACAGAAACACTAAAGCTGGCCCGTCTTCTCCATCACCCAGTGTACATGTTTTCATTTCACCAGGCAGTAAACACAGACATGGGCTGGCATCCCGTGGGAGTCACAGCTGTGCAGAACATGCATGTTTACACGATGACATTTGCAGTGAGTAATTCCCAAGGCAAGTCAAAACTACCAATTGCCAAGGCATTTAGCACTGGCCAACTTGAAGGAAACTTTACTGGTTCTCGGAGGGTGACAGCTCCATGAGCCAAACTGCCTCCACTCCCCTCCCTTTCCCCCACTGCTTCTTGTAACAGCTGCACAATAAGTAATTACAGGATTTTTTTTTCCAAAAGAATATTTTTCCACACTCCAGATAGCCAGAATTGTTTTCAGATTATTTAGGATTTTAAATATCACTTCAGGCAATGCTAATACCTGAGAAATTTTTACATGAAATGTGAAAAGTTCAGCAAATTTCAAAGTGATTTGAGGAATTAGGAGTCTTCTCAACCTGAACTGTGAAGCTCAGTATGAGGCTTCCCAGAATATGAACAAAGTACTGTATTGGCTTTTTAAACCTGGTTACTTTAATTGCCAAGATCTTTCATAAAATCCTTATTTTCATTTTTGTACAACAAGCCATGAAAGCTACAATCTGCCTGCCACTGTCATTACCTACCTTACATAGTAGTTTTGCTACCTGCATCCTACTCTCTGTAACTTCTAAAGAAGCTTTTTCAGAAGCCTTAACGGAAACTTCAGTATTTATTTAGCTGTAAAGCTAATCAGAAGCTTTGCCTTCATCAGAAGTATCAAGCATTATTATTCTGGCCTAAAAGAGCTAAAATTCACATTCAGCTTCCTTACATGACAGAAAATGAAGCATGTCCTTGCAGTTTCCAGTGCATAACAGTACTTGGGTTTAGTTTCATGTTGAACGTTGTCAGATCTGGCACTCAAGGAACCATCAGAAATATCCTTTCTTGTTTCTTTTTAGTGAGTATTAATTCTTGAAGTGGAGAAGTTTTCTTGTTTAACCAGACTTGCTACCTTTTTCACAAAACTCCCGTTATTCTCCCAGAGTAAATTAACAGTCATAAACAGAATACCCCAGAATGTATACAATAAAATCCTTTGAGAAAGGAAGTCTGGTCACAGAAAATAGAAGAGCAGAAAAGAACAGATTCAGGGACAGTATCACTTTAGTCAAAGCATTTCAAGATAAAATCATCTATCCAATACTACTGGGTTTGGACTAATGAACCAAGGGAAGCAGCTTGGGTGACAAAAAGTTTAAACCTGTTAGGGCATTTTGACTAGACAGTAAGCAGGAAAAATGAAGAGTAGAATAGTAGATTTGAAATTCTTTTAAACAGAGCTGGAGAATATGCCAAGATATTTAATGTCTGGCAATAATATAGGGAACAAAAACAAAAAAAGGAAACATCCAAATGCATGAAAATAGAACAAAACATCGGTGGATGAAGAGCTAGCCAAAAGATGCCGAAAGAAAAAAGTTGGACAGAAAGCCCTTTTTGCCTTCATTTTTCCATCAGTAGCATTCTGAGGTTGGATCCCGTAAATCCAGACTTCCTACCCAGAATCTTTGGGATCAAATACAGTTCATAATAATTCAAGCCTCACCGATTTAAAAAAATAGACACCAGTCTTTTTCACTAGCAGTGCTTCCCAAGTCCCTTCTATTAATCAGCTGCTCATGTTCCTTTACCAGAAAGCACTGGCAGGATTTAAAATAACTCAAATTGTCTCTCCATGGCACATTTGCTTTAAAGAAAACTGAAGTCAAGCCTTGGCCCAACTTCTAGTATGTCCATAAACGGCTGAGTAATGAACTCCCAGAGCCAAGTGTCCCTCCTGCAGATTAAGTGCCGTTTTCAGTAGACTAAAGAGGTAAAGAGGTAAAAGTGCATTCAAAAGGCAGATATGCAAATCTAAACAGCATTTAGATCTCTGAAAATATAAAACCATTCTAGGAAAAAAAAAAAAGTGCATGCATTTCCATTAAATGATTTCCAAGCATTTTGCTCCAATTTAGGAATTTATGTGTAGATTTAGTCAGCCATTCTTGAAACTGTCAAGACACACAAGTATGCAAAAATTAAGGGCTTTATCTCATCTCTAATTCTGTATGTAATTTTACATTATTTTTCTTTCCTTTCTTTTGAACTTCTGGTTTAAAACTGGGGCACTGTTTTAGAATTCAATCACACCATGGAAGTGTCATTTTAATGGAGATAAAAGAGCAATATTAACTGACATCCAAAGCTTCTGACAAACAGAACTGCATGGGAGTGAGCAATGATTGAGATCTTAATCACTTGTCAGCTGTGCATTGTGATGACTTGCATTTTCAACTAATCTGGCTTGAGTAATGAGTGAAATTTCTAGCTGAGTGGTGATTGGCATTCTCTGAATGAATCCTTTCCTCATATTTCATTTTCATGGGTGACTGATCATATCCAGTATATGAAAAACTGACATATGTTAATTGAACAGATTTGTGACAGGTGATTAGCTCTGCTTTCCTAAAGAGTCCTAGGGCTGTTTAATTATTTAAAAATGATAAAACTTTTTGTTGTTGATATCACCATTGGCCCTCAACTCTACCATTTGATTTTTTTGAAATGCTTTCAAAGGTGCAAACTAAAGCTATATGAACCCTGTAGTCTTTGATTCCTGACAGTTTCTCTTTGTTTCACCCCCTTTTTGGAAGAAAGAGAAGGAAGAGGTGAAGGACAAAACAACAACCCAGTTGGGAAGAAAAGAGTATCTCAGAGGACAAAGGCCTCTTCCTTCTCTGAGTATTCTTTTAAGGTATTCTTTGAAACCTTCCAAACTACATACTGAAAGATGAAAAATGTCAGATCTGTTAGGGAAAAAAAAAAAAAAAAAAAGAAAGAAAAGAAAAAAAAAAGAAGAAAAAAACCCATCAAGGAGTCCATGGGCAAAGCTCTACCAGGTGCTTGGCAATCATCACAATATGTGAGGAAAGCTGAACTCCTCAGTCTACTGTGCAAGAGCCATCCTGTTATGGTACTGAGAGCCAAAACCACAGGGAACACCAGTTCCCATGGTAACTTGCTTTCCTGTTCCAGAGCAGAGCACAGCACACATCAACATCCCAGGAAACCACACTCTAGGCCTAGGATCTCAGGGCTCTGGACACCAAAACCAGAACACCTGCAGTGGCTTATTCCTATAGGGCCAGGAGCCTGGGGACCTTGGAAATATTCTACAAGGGCAGCAGTCTCCCGAAGCCTGGCTTGAGGTGGGACTGCAACAGCTGCAGGACAAAAACAGCTCTCAAAGGAATGACACGCACACAACATGGAGCTTTGAACCCTGGGCCAAGACAGAGTGGAACAGGACATGGGATCCTCCCTAACCTAAACAGAGTGTTAGCAGCACACAGGGCTCCCAGGAGCATATTACATGGCAGGGGCATCATGTATTAGAGTTGCTGAGAACAGAATTCTGGAGAATTTTTCATTTTCTAGGAATTTGAAAGTTTAGATACTACTTACAAAACAGAATTCCGAAGTTTTGTGTGCTCCACTTTCTCTTCTACGCCAAGAAGCCCACCTCTACCTTAGGCTGGGGTACAAATAATACTTTGCCTACAGTTTTTCCTGTGAGAAAGCTATTTGAAGCTGTCAATCAGCTGCTTGCCAGCAGGAGCAGTCAACAAAGGACTTTAGGCTACTCACATAATCTCTTATTTTTCTCATTCCTCTGCACTAACTGCTGCCTTTGCCCTTAGTTTCATGCCACTTCTTTCTCATAAAAGTTCTCTTTTCAAGACCATTTTTCATTTAGTTTATCCTTTCCTAAGCCTTGGCTGATTTTTTTTTTTTAAGTATTACCATAACAGTAAACACCTTCTTTGTCTCAGCATTAGCAGTTCCACAAGATTGCATGAGGACTACAGCAATCACAGCTGGCTGCAGCAGCTATTTGTACTCAACTAGACTTCAGCTTCTTTCATGCAAACAGAAGTTTCTATTTAGTTGTTGTTAGATTAAGAAACAGAAGTAACAGCTGCAAGGACAAGTTTGGTGCAGTTTTATGGATTTATGACACTAGGGTTGAATAGCTTCTTTCATTATGAATTGATGACTGTGATAGCTAGTAAATATTCTGGGAAATTTTCCATGTTCTTCAGAACACAGGCTTTAGAGAACTTGATAAATTTGTGCAATTACTTTGCCAGTTCCCTTGCTAAATAGCTGCCCTTTCACTAATGAAGATCTCAGATTCTTCGGTGATAACTTTGATGTGTCTAAGACAAGGGGCAAAAAAGCAAAAAAGCAAATAGAAGCTTATCGTTAACAATCCTTAAATGTTTCACATGCAAGCTCCACTAGAAAATGTATGTGAGAAAGAATACAATGATGACAGTGTCAAACAACTAAATAATTCATGCAATACTGTATAGATAATGTGCATGAAGACTAGAAGATTAATCGATTACATCATGAGGCTTGTAGTGAGAGATTCTTTCTTTTATCAGACACAAACTTTGCTTCGCTTTCATCCAGAGACTAAAGTACTCGATAAATTTTAGGCTACAGAAAATGAGAAATTATTTAATCTTGTAGCAATATGTCTGTTAAAAACTCACCTAATTCAATATCTCTTATCCCCATGTACGTTTCAAGAAGCTCATCCACTTTTTTAATCGCTTTTTCTTCAACTTCAGTTGGCTTAGTCAAAATAGAGGGAGAAAAAGAGCAGAAGTATGATTATATGCATGCAGATTTCAAACTAACCAGCAATTCACCTCTGGTTATCCTTAGTCTCATCCTAGCCACCTAGACTTAAAAAACCTACAAGTAAAACATGTTATTCCACTCTCTTTCCCTCTTATCACAAACCTGAGCCTTCCTCCTAATGTCATGCCACACAGCTTCCACATTCAAAGAAAACAAGAGCCTTACATCTCCTGGCATTACAGATCTACATCAAATCCTCATTAGTTTTAGAGGAACCCAGAATAAATAACATTTCTTCTTCCAAATCCCAATCCTGGTTTTCCACACATTCATGTCAATGTAGGCTATTAGCCATTCCTAACAAAAAAATTTACACCAGCATAGCACACTTTGCAGTGTCAGAAACAAAACCAACTCTTCAACAGTGCCCTTCCCCTTTCCCCCTCTTCCCTCTTTTCAACATTCCTTGGTCTAATCTTAAATTCATCCATGTAAAACACAACATCTAAATACAGGCTCTCTGCTTCCAGACTCCTCAGCCCCATCCTATCCCTACTAGTCTTAACTTTAAATAAGAATTTCTCCCTGAAGAAGGTAGTTGTCTTGAGTCCTGCAAGCTTTGTAACATCCGGATTTTTCCTTCCTACTTTACTTTATCAATTTTGGGGAAGAATAAATCAGGTGCTAGATGATTAAACTATTGAAGGATCCCAAGATAACCATACCATTTCTTCCACAGTAGCAGGGCCTTTACTTCTCAGCCGAAGTGTTTCTCTCCCTCTGGAGATTTTAGCTGCTTGCAGAGTTCCTCCCTTGGACCTTGGTTCCAGCTTTTCTGAAGACAAAACAAGTAACAACAACAAAAAGAAAAGGATACAAAACAAAACTAAGTACATAGTATGTCAGAATACAGTGTATCTGATTGGCAATTACACTACCTTCACTTTTTATTCTAATCAAGATCTAGATGTATATAATAATTTAATTATAAATTAACTGTGTTCCAAGTATAGCTTTGCTGACTATTTCTTGTCTTCAGACTTCGATACCCTCTTGATTGATGCTAAGACTTCCACTGACCAATATATCTATGCAGGCCTATTGCACTCAACTTCATATATGCACTTAGTGTAATTTTTTTCTGTATTCCCCAGAAGAGCAGAAGTATTTATTACTTAATATTAGATAACAGCTGAAGCCATCAGCCAAATGCTGATTCATCCTAATCTTCACAGGCAGACCACGTACCAGGTTTGGCACTGCAACATTTCCATTTTTCACTGATGCAGTGGTGAAAACGCTACTGGTAAACAAGTCATCGTAAGCTATACTGCAGTGAGCTAACAATTCGATTTATGTCAAATGTGTGAAATGTCCATACGCAGATCTGCAGGAGTTTTTCCACTGGTTTCACACCTGAATGCACACCTGATAAAACTCTACCAAGAATATCTGGCTTCACCCAAAGTTTTCTTTACCTGAATTCAGCTTTCCCTGTTTAATCTTGGGTAAGGGCACCCCGGTTAAGTATGGAATTATTGTATATTTGGCTTTCTTGTTCTAGGACACAATTTTTCATTTAAGAGTGGCAAGGCTTTAATTTACTTACTGACATAGGAGTTACACGGTTAATGCGGAGATAAATATTTCATAACTGTTTTTAATTGTGCAGTTTTCTCTACAAGATTAGTCCTCCATTTAACTGCCAGCCTTTCCAAAAAGCTCTCTTTGCAGGCATGACTTTAACATGCTATGCTAATTTTGCCCAGGTAGATTCCAACTCATTATTCTTGTGTAAGTAGTCAAAAATCCAGATTATTCTATTGAACAAGCCTTGAAAAGTAAATTTTAATTGTTTTTATTTTAACAAATAGATATGGCACAATCTCTTGATGTATTTACTTAGGATCTCTTTTTTCTTAATCCTTATATAGTTTCAAGGACAGTTTAAAACATCCTTAAGACTGTCATAATTTCTCCTAGATTTATTTCAAAAAGGAATTCCTGATGCAACACTGATTTTTTTCTAGTTCAGTAACCATTAGTACATTAAAACTCATGACTGGACATAATTTTTATCTGTGACACTTCAGACCAAAGCTCTCTGGCCATCACAGAAACTATTTGTGCAATTTAAATGTCAAATCTGTGTTATGCTGCCTTTACTTTGTTTCTATTAATTTTTCACCAATTTGCAGAAGACCAGCTTGTGACTGGTAAAGACCAGTCTTATTCAGACAAGTCTTTAATTCTGTGCTAAAAGCCTTGCCTAGAGCAGCTGAGGCAGCCTGTGTGCACATGCTTGAAAGAGATCAAACCAGTAAATTATACCCATTTCACATTCTGATGAAAGGAAGAAAAATAAAGTTGGTAATTTCATTGGTTTGTCTCATATTTCTATACCCTGACAAACTTGTGTTGAAATTAACAGGAATTAGGAGCCTACTTGTCCAACAGGATCTAGATCTTGTTTGTCATCTCCTCTGGGGCTATTCTCAGCATGCTGCAGCTTGAACACTACCTTGAATAAATTTGTAAAGGCTAACTGCACCTAAGGCTAGAGGAGGGATATTCTAACCTATTGGGCACTGCAACTAGTAAATTAATTTCTGTAGGGTAAAAATAGGCCCCAAAATCTCTGATTGCCTCATAATTCAATGTCAGATAAAAGGTATTGCCAGGGAATTAGCAGGTCTCTTTCTCTACATCACAAGCAGACTAAAAGGTATCTTAATCACCTGACTAAAGTAATTACTATTAAGTAACGTCTAAAGTCATCACCAATCAAACATTGATTTACCCTGGTCTTTACAAACAACTATGTAACGTTTACCATTGAATACAAATTACAGACCCATATTAAAAAGGTATTCCTATATTACTAATTGAAATACTATACATATGTAATACTGCTACAGTGCAATGTATTACACATGCATTTACTTAACAGAAGTATCAACTTATACCCAAACACATTAGAGATTAACTCATAACCTTCGCTCTTCATAGAAGAACCAAAAGCAAAAAAGAAACCTTCACATTTCTTTCATTTTCAATTTCTGCTGCTATTCTGACACCAAGCGTCAAGACTGGTGTATGACAGCAGCTGTAAACTACCAGAAGGTAAAAAAAAAGATTTGAAATTCAAACATTTCAAACTTTCTTTGCTGTGATAAAGTGGGTGATTTTGAGCACAGTGTTAGTGCAGGTGTGCACAAGGACTCACACACACCTAGCATTTAGCAGTATTTTGAAGTTTTTGTTTAAAAAAATGATACATGGAATCATAGAATAGTTAGGGTTGGAAAAGACCTTAAGATCATTCAGTTCCAACCCCCCTGCCATGGGCAGGGACACCTCACACTAAACCATGCCACCCAAGGTTATGTCCAGCCTGGCCTTGAACATCACCAGTGATGGAGAATTCACAACTTCCCTGGACAACCCATTCCAGTGCCTCACCACCCTTACAGAAAAGAATTTCTTCCTCATATCAAATCTAAACTTTCCCTGTTTAAGTTTGAAACCGTTACCCCTTGTCCTATCACTAGAGTCCCTAATGAAGTGTCCCTCTCCAGCATCCTTATAGGCCCCCTTCAGATACTGGAAGGCTGCTATGAGGTCTCCACGCAGCCTCCTTTTCTGCAGGCTGAACAGACACAACTTTCTCATCCTATCTTCATATGAGAGGTGCTCCAGTCCCCTGATTATCCTCGTGGCCCTCTTCTGGACTTGTTCCAGCAGCTTCATGTCCTTTCTATGTTGAGGACACCAGAACTGCACACAATACTCCAAGTGAGGTCTCATGAGAGCAGAGTAGAGGGGCAGGATCACC
>JAOEHX010057207.1:0-17316 GCA_025448015.1 Bolborhynchus lineola
AGGGTTGGAAAGGACCTTAAGATCATCTAGTTCCAACCCCCCTGCCATGGGCAGGGACACCTCCCACTAAACCATGATACCCAAGGCTCTGTCCAACCCAGCCTTGAGCACCGCCAGGGATGGAGCATTCACAGCTTCCCTGGGCAGCCTGTATATACTTCATCATACATCTTCATACCTACTAAAGTGATGAAGAGAGAGACACTGTCGTATTTTAATGAGATGGTGAAATATAACCACATGTGCAGCTGTATTTCTTTTTCAATTGAAAATCTTATCAGTTTTCACTTGAAAAAGACAAAAAATGTCTACCAGAGACCCTCAACAATTAAGCAATAGCTGCAATTGCACATTTTCATTTGTGACCATATATATATTTCCACACAAGAGCTAATCTGATGTGACATCTGTGAAAAGCAAAACGGATATTTTTTGTGGCTTTAATAACCTTTTGCTCTTTCTATATTTAAGCTGATATTACAGAAAACACTTAACAGGTACAACCCTGCAGAATTCCCATAATACCGGTAGTATTAATTTTTCTAACTTGGACTTCGCACATCTTCCAAGGCAGCACTTCACAAAGTTGATAACTTCATGTCTGCTTAAAATTCTAGACTCAGGAGTAAATTTCAGGTGCAGTCTCTATTTTTCCCATGGAGTTAGTTGTAAAGTTATGATACTCCTTATAAACTCACTGGTGATGGGTACCTTGGAAAGTATGTTTCACTGTGCACTGCTTACTTGTCCAGAAACAGAAGCTGAAATACTGGTGCAGATTGCAGAAATGTATAATTCCATGTAGAATGACTCATGGGATAATTAGCATGGTGTTCTTATGGAACAAGCATTACTGACCATCTGGATCTCTCTAAACCTGAGAGGTAGAAAAAATATGACTTCTCAATAAACGCGTAGATGTCTCAGTTATATAAATCAGTACATGTACTATCCTCCCTTCGACAGAAGTTGCTTCCTGTATAATGCTAAATGATCTATAAGAACTCCTAGCTCAGGACTGAGTTGAACAGTAGCTCTGCCTGCCTTCTTCATCCACTGAGACCCAGAGAAAGTGGAGAAGGAACAGAATTCATAGAGATGGAGAAACAGCAGGACGAAAATTTTGCATGACATACTGCCTTAAAATCACAGTAGATGGCCACAAAAGTTCACACTGCCAGTGCTACTGTGTTGTTGGAAAAGGGGTTTTTGACCTGGTTCAAGCAATGGGTTACTGTGTTAGGCACAGATACAAGTCTGTGTTAATGGCATAGTAGTACTTCCATTGCCTATGAAGGGGTCCTAAACCTCTAAGTAAAATGTCACTTTCAGTTTTATAAAGAAAAAAAAAAAACATAATTGGAAAGCATTTCTTTATCCCTCATGTGAATCTATTTTAAGTTTTTGAAAATGTTGTGGCTGGATGCAGCATATTCAAACTGTTCTACTGATTTCTGTGGTGAGAATGATTCAGCTTCATGTTGGCTTTTAAGAGTTTATATTTAACATGTTTCAGATTAGAAAAATAAAGCAGCCAAGTAAATCTATACATTTGAGTTTGGGGGTGAGGAGTAGGAAGACATTAGGTAAATTGTGCTTCCAACTCATGAATAACTGAAGTGGTGTTTCTGTGTTGCTTAGTTACAGTTTCTTTTTAGCTGGCAATGGAGTTCACTGAAAATATTTTAGCTTCTGCTTCTGACAGCTATAAACATGCATTCACATGTAATCCTCTAAACTCAAATACTGTTAAATGCATGCCTAATATACCTCCTAAAATGTGAGCAATGGACAGATTGCCAACTTGCAGAGTCAACACTGAACAGCACAGTCATGCTCAGCTAATTACAAGAAATTTTTACTGATTGGTCCATTTCTTCAGCTGTTAATAGTCTGCCCTGCCATATGCGGAACAAAGTTCAAGAGAAAACATGAACAATTTGCTAGTCTGGTTGGCAGAAGCCAGGCAGTACTAATGGCCTCAGGAGACTGATGCTGACTTCCTGCCAGCTTCAAATCTCTGCTCAGCCTCCCCGTTTTATCAAGAAAACTACTTTTCCTTCCAGCCACACTGACAAGGGCAACATGCAGAAGCCTGGTATATGACTAGTGCTTACCAAGTGTTACAAAGCTTGAACGGAGGGAAATATGAAACCTTGTGACCCTGACTCAGAATAGCCAAACTCCATGTGCTCTGGAGTTTCAAATGGTAAGATGCCTGTTTCTTACTGTGGACATGTTTGGAGGTAGCGTGAGGAATGGTGGTGATTTCAGTCTTGTTCATTTTAAGATACAAAATTTCATTAAAATAGTAATAAAAAATTATTTTTTTAACTTTTTTGGGAAAAATTAATCTTAAAGAAATTGAGCAACTCTCAGATTTGAAGCCTAAGTGATGTGTCGGATTTAAATGCAGTTAGAAGTCTTAAAGTAACCAGTAGACAAAAGACTTGGTTGTACTGTCTCAAGTTCAAGTAACTTCAGAGTTAAGATAGCTGCAAGAGCCCAAAATGCAAATGGATCCACTTCCAACATACATGCTAAAATGTATTATCATGAGGGGTTGAATGATATACCACACATGCATGTTGTCAGAACTGAAATATCTTTGGAATTTTGAAAGTTGTCAGGGGGTGTTCCACAACTCAAGGAGTTGCATTCAATACAGTGGAATTCTGTGAGATCCTATTTTAAAAAATAAAGAGGGACAAATCATAGTGTTTAAAATTAGTGGTAGCTTATTTTGAAAGGATCATATGATCATATTTTTATCTGCAAATGGGAACTGTGAGAACTAGTTAAATAAATGCAGTTGGTGAACTTGCGGCCGAGACAATCATAACAACATTCTCTAACTTTCTTGGAGTTTCACATGGTAAAACTATGACACTTGAAGTCACGATAAAATCGGTATTTATTTATTTATTTATTTATTATGCATGACTTTATCCAGCAGGGAAAACTCAGAAACTGCAACTCCTGTAAAACCAGAGAAGAATGAATAGGTACTATAGATTACACCCTATCTATCAGTGGCTGACAGGATTGCAGCAAAATCTGGTATGATCCTTCAGTTGGTATTTAATGTGGGGAATCATTATGACAGACATATTAAAAAACATTAATGAGAAATACCACCAATTCCTCCTTACACAAGCTAAGTCATCCTAGGTCACTGTCAGTACTCCTGAAACCATGTGTCTATATCTACATTAGAGTATGCCTGAAATCTCATTGACACTTTTTCCCTGAAATATCAATATAATGTTTCTTTTACTATCCTGAACACTTAGGTAGTTTTAAAAAGAAAAATACTATAGGATCAATGTGCTAGATAGGAAATACTAGTAATAATTCACTGCGATTGTGCCATTCAAATTTCATTCAATTGTTCTGTCACTTCTTAGTGTGACAGTTGTCATTTTTTGTGCATCATGTTGGCTTCTTTCAAACTACTAACCAGGGAAATACAAATCATTGTATTATCACCTTTACAGGATGGGTTCTGTTTGGCTGAGATCACTGATTTTTTCAGTGATAAATGATTTATTTGTGAAATTAAATAACATCAATTTCTACAATGCTTACAATCACTGACAAAAAGTAGGTTTACTGACTGTAGTACCTTTTAGGTTTGGCTCTAATAAACTGTGTAATAGTGGCTTTTTTTTTTACTTTTTTAAACCATTGCCTTTATAGTGACACAATAAAAACTTGAAAAGAAGTTACAAAAAGATACAAATAACATCCCTGGTCACATGCTCTAATGCTCTAATGCTACAAATGTGTAAAAATTTTCAGAAATGAACATAAAATCTTAATTACTTTCTGCCTGATTTTAAAAATTATTTGTAGATCCTCTTTGAAGGATTATTTGTTGATCCTCTTCACAGCTAGAATGAAAAGTAAAGCAAGTGTTTGGCTTAGAATAACCTAGGAATATGCTTCATAGCCAGAAAAAAAGACAATGATTTCCTAGATCTGTATTTTTCCATATTCTTTTTCCTTGTTTCCACATTATTTGCAAAAGTATAGTCTCCTACTGAAAGGCCTTCTAATCCTGGTTTTGGAGGCAGGACAGAAGGTGGGCTTTTTTTCTGATGATTATCAAGTCAGAGCATTTCTGGTGACAGCCAGAGTCCCCCTTCCAGCAAGCTGTTGTCCAGCAGCTTACGAGCTGATAGGTGTATCTGTCTTCAAACAAAGCCTGATATAGCTTTATCTAACTTTTTCAGTCTAAGAAGACTTGTTCTTTTTATCAGGAATTGAACAAACCCTGTTTCATAAATGTAGAAAGCTATTTACAGATACTCTGTTTTGAAGAGGGTTTCTGTAATTCTCAGCATTAGCTTCTCAACACATTTCTCAGTCAGATGGTCTTTTCATTTCTGGTTTGATATATAGCTGAGCAATTCACTTAAAAGTTCCTCTGTTTACTGTCTGGAAAGCTAAATTTAATTATATTCATGGAGTAAAGAATGAAAGCATGGACCATGCACACTAGTGAATGCAATTCACTTTGCAAATTGTTTTTATGGTAATGTTGGAGAAGGTAGCAGGTATTTGCTTTGCAGTGGTAGGAACAGGGAGAAAGTCTGTTTCTTGCAGTGAAACATTAAACAGCAAAAAACATTGATAATAGTGATAATTATTATCATCATCATCAGAATGATTTTTCTACAAAGTACCATTAAGATCACCTGGCTGATGAGGTCACTTGGCCACACTTCTGAACTAGTTCACAGACAGCTCCTTTTTTGTTCTTTTTAAGTAATGAGAAATCTAAAAAGCTGTTGTTAACATTGCATACAAATCCTACTTTGTGTACCACAGGGAGATAAGTGGTTTCAGTTAAAGCCAAAATCAGAAAAATTAAAATGCCCAAACCAAAGGGCAATAGTTATAATTTCTAAACCAAGACACAGTGAAAATTCAGAGAAAGCAGAAGGAAAGCATTATCAGAAGTGATACAAATCTCATCAGCTTCTTGCACTACCAATGAAGACAAGTGACGCACAAACACATTACTTCCAAACCCTTCTTGTACATTGTCTTATAATTGAAGTGTCTGTTATGGTATTAAGCATTCTACCATAAAATGAGCATCATTTTCATAAACTGTGCTTTTGAAATAATTGAAAATGTGGAGTATATTAGAGCATAGTATTACTTAATCTGATTTCCTATTTTAAGAGTTGCAAGTGCAAAAGCACCATGCAACAGTACATACAATTTATATCAAGCAAATTAATCCTCTGAGTGCTTGTTAATAGTACCAAGATGCTGGTAAATTTTGTACCTACAAAGTGAATGTGCTTGTATTTCTTGTACACAGCAGCCTCAGGGTGATGGATTACAAATTCTATTCCACATTCTCCAAAATCCCAAAAAAGAGAGTGATGAGCAGTGTTGTCTCTGTGTCCTGTGGTTAGGGTCTACAGCATCTACAAAGCCACTTCTGCATAACTGCCATGGGTGTAACATTTGTATTCCACTCCTACTCCAATCTTACTTGGCTTAATGGCAAAACCTGTGTGTCTGAGAGCTTTTTCTTGGGCTCTTGGCAAAATATGGAAGCAGTGCTGCTAGCTTGGTGTGGATCCCCTGTCAGATTGCTGTTGCACACTTGCTTCCCAGAAGAATTTGTATAAAACAAAAGCTTTCAAGGTCGTCTTCTTCCTGTGCCCTATCCAGCTATTAGTTTAAAATAACATCTTATGGATAAACTTACATATTCAAAATAAAAGATGGGTACCCATGTCAGCTAGGAACATGTAACAGGTTTGTGAACATAAGCAGTTCTGGGAGGGAAGGCTGATGGCCCACTGGAGTGGTTTTTAATACTGAAGCTATTGCATTTGTAAAGTACATAGTCAATAGAGGCAAGTGCTTCTCACTAAATATCTCCACAAAACATAACTGTGTTAAGTCTTCTAGACTCACCAGTGAGCAAACATAAAAGCCTTACCTTATAAGTAATAAAGTTTAATACTTGAAAGTCACCATTCCACTGCTGGGTAAGACTGTAACTCATATGTGCTTGAAGAATAAACACTAAAACCCGAGCATGTACCCCCAAAAAGGCTGTGCCATAACATCAGTGTAGGTGCACTTCATCATCAGAGATAATATTGTGACATCAAATATTTTCTTTGTAAAGAACAATACCAATAAGCTAAAGCCTTAAAATTATTCAGTAGGAAGTGAATGTAGTGCGTGGCATTTTTATTTTAGCTTGATCTTGCACCATGCTGTCCCTCCTTTCCTTCCTGCCCAATACTATTTTAGCAATATTCAAGTTTTTTAAAAGATCAGGCCAGCAATCAAGATCCAGGACTTATTTCCATACTACTCACAAATGACAGCTGTAAGCTGTAGGGCAAACACAAAATGTCAAGTGATCACAATCAGTGCCTTTTTTCCTACTGAAAAGACTCTTTTCGTATTCACATAGGGTAAACTCAAAGGAATAGCACATCAAAATTCATGTTCTCTTCATAGTATTGCTTTGGCATAGATAAGAAGTATTTAAAGTACAGCAGATGTGCTTCTGCTGTACAACATAAATGGAGTCTTTTAAAACACCTGTTTAAATGTTTTTACTTCAATACATATATTGCTGTAATTGGACAGTGGCATGTTATCCTCTTTGTCTTCTTCCCCAGAAGGAAAGAACCCCTATGTTAGTTTCAAATATTTAAATGTTTTACCAGATTATAATAAGATTACATGATATTTCTTGGGTTATTGAGGGCAAAACCAAAAATATCTTTAAAAAACTAAAGTTGCAAAATTTGCATATTTCCCTGGTTTGTCTCCTAGCAAGTATTATCTGAAGCATTTTGTTGTATTTGTGTAATATGTTCTTAATAGAAGGATACTGTAACTTCATCTCTTCCAGAGAGTAGGAAGCCTAGAACAAATCAGTTAAACTGAAATGAAGTGGGTCAATCAGAGGCAACGTGTGCTTATACACTGTATAGCCATAAAATCTTCTATGTAAGTAAGCCTGAAAAAGATCAACAATAACAGTGAATCAGCACTTTTCTTTTTTAAGCTTTCCTGGGATCATGCTGCAACAGAAAGAAATACATAGTATTGTATCCCTAATCTGATTTTATCCTAGAAAATGTATTAGGTTGTATAAAAGGCATAGACATAAGAAAATTCCAAACCTTTTAATTACGTTGTTTAGAAACTGTTTTGGTAAACATGGGATAACAAACTAATGCCATTTTGAGGGCCTAAATTACTCAGGAGAGCAACACAGGTATTTTTATGAACTTCTCTCTTGAGAGCTCTGTGAAGGAGGTAAAGCAAAAGGAGGGGCACATGTGATTCTAAAAAATGTCTAGGGGTGAGCGTGTTTTCTGGTCAGCACATGGCTCATAAATTGACCAGTCTTAGCCCTCATGCTGGGGCTGTGCCACAAAACCATCCCTGGGGACTATGACAACATGAGGCCTGTTGGGTATTCTGAATATCCAGTGTGGGCTGGAAGCAAGCCAAGATGGTTGTCTGAGGGCAGTATTGCTGAGCTGTACTGAGATCTAGCCTGCACCTCCTGCTGTGAAGTAAAAGAATCACAGGAAATCCTGGAGTGAACTGTCACCAAGGATCCTCTTCTACCCTAGCCCTCTGAGGTACCCAGTAGGTTCATTTTGTCACCAGTATGACCAATGGTAGCTCTGACAGTAATATCCATGGGAAGTCTGGCAGGTGAAGTCCCAGAATGCTCCCTCAAGTCCTGCTTCCTTTTCAGCCTCCCATGCATGAAATACTCCAACAACTGTACAATGAAGTTTAAACTTTCTAGGAACAGTTGTTTGAAGCAAACTCATGGAATGTTGCCTTCCCACAGGGAGCTGAATGTACAGGACTTGACTTGTGAACTACAATGCCTTTCAAAATCCAGGCTTGGAATTATGAAACACGTATTTCCTACGTCTGTTTTATCCCATTTTATTTGAACATGAGCCAACAAATTAGCTTTGTAGCACAGAAAGCCAACAGCATTCTGGGCTATATTAGGGAGAGTATGGCCAGCATGCCAAGAGATGTGACTATTCTTCCCCCGCTGGCACTGATGAGGCTGCATCTGGAGTGCTGTGTCCAGTTCTGGGCTTCCAGTACAAAACATTGACTCACAAAGGAGAGCCCAGAAAAGGCAATAAAGATGATTAACAGACTAGAGCATCTGACATACAGGAATAAGCTGAGACAGCTAGGACTGGTTAGCCTGGGGCAGAGAAGACTCAGAGGGAATCTTATCAATATATTATAAATATTTGATGGGGTGGAATACAAAAGACAAAGCCAGACTTCCCTCAGGGGTGTCCAGACACAGAAATAGAGACAAAAAATACAATCTGAAGTGTAGGAAATTTAACTTCAATGTTAGAAAAAATAATTATTGTAAGGGTGACTGAATAATGGAACAGGTTAGATTGAATACAACACAAACACAGAAATCAAAATGTCAAAAAATGGTAATATGGAATGAAGCCCTGCCTTGTCAGGAGCAAGTTGTGGCTATGGGAGGATAATACAAGCTGCCAGCAATCGCACAGTATTTTGTCACTTCTCTTTGTTTTTTTCAGGAATGCTTCCAAATACTGGATACTGATGAGCCCTCAGGTCAATGAGGAGGTACTTCCTTGCTGCATTTTTTGGCTGCTTTTAGAAACCCAACTTCTGCTTAGTGCAAAAGAAGTCTTTTGCCTCCCATTACTTCCCCTATAGTAACTTCGTTTTTGCTTTATCTGCATGGAATTTTCTAAATGAGATTCTTCTCCACTGTCCTTGAGACATTCACATCCTGTACAAATTTGGAATCAATGAACTTCTGACCCAGCAATCTCTTTTCTTTCCAGTCTGATGCTCACCTCTTACCCTCCTTTTGTGTGGGCCTCTTATTTGCTTTTTCTCTTAGCTTTTATTTATCTACTCTCCCCATCTTTCCACTATGAAAGAAGCATTAGAAGAATGGGCACTTCAAGATAATTTAAAAGCTGCTGTCAGGCATGAATGTTGCTAATTTCTGAGGACAAGGAAGAATTTGCAATGTGGGGTCTTTCTTCCATCAGGGAAATCAGAGGACACTGAAGACAACAGGGCATCTCTGTAAGGATTTGCTGTATGTTGTACAGTCTTTGCTTAAAGCTTTCAGATTTGTGTAACTTTTCTCTAGAAACAGTAACACTTGCATGTGAAAAAAACCCAATACTTCAAACTAGGTATTTATTGGTTTTACTGTTTTGACATTAACGTATTTCTAATCCATCCAGGTCTCTTGTTTTTATACACATGAGGTAGCACCTCATGACTGCTATTTAACTACAGGGCTGCTATAGCTGGGTTTCCTGTTACACAACTCAAGAGCCTGTTTTTAACCAACAGCCTGTACCAGCCAGGATGCAGCCCACAGCCATGGCAGATTCCTTTGCCACTTACCAACTGGTTCACTTTTTTTTCTCATCCAGAATATATTGCTAGTGCTGCTTGTGCTGTATTGAGCTCACTCTTTAACTGTTTGGTTTGAATTATTTGTGTGTATAAGCCTGCAAGCAAACTTATTGCAAGGTGTATTTTCAAAGCTATTGAAAAGAAGACTATAAACATTATCTATAATCTGGGATGTACTGTATCATTTTTACTGCATAAATAGATGAGACATTTTTTCTATCTTGATGGATTTGCTTAATCTCATGATTTGGTTTTTTTTGGGTGTATGTTGGTGCCCCCAGCAGGATCCCAGAAAAACTAAATCTGTAATCCTGTGAACCAAACCTTACAGAAAGAATTAACTTGTTTAGTGTATTGTGAGGAACAGAATAGCTGCACTGAATGTATATGTAGCTGTTCAGTGACTTACGATGTAAACCTGATGTCATGTACAAAAAAGCATTGACAAAGCTTTTTAGAAGTGTTTGTTTTATGATATGGACAATATATTACAGATCTCAATTTTACAATCAAGGAATCAGTGGGACAGCTAAGGTTGCTGACTTCTACTTAAAAACAACAGGCACTGGGATCTAGCAAGGGAAGGCTGTTGAAATTACCTGTGAACCACGGGACAAGAAATTTATTTGCCAGGAATCTAAGTACCATGTCCCTTTTTCCCTTGAAACATCTTAATTCTAAGGAGAGGTGTGATACATAAATAAAACTCTACTGCTAAGAGGTTGTTTCATGAATTATCATGAAGGAGCTCAGAGGGACTGCAGTCAACTGTCTCTTGAACAAGGCAAAAGCTTTGTTTTTTAAGTACCTATGCATCAATACAAAACCATAACTGAGACAAGAATTATAAATAGATATATTTGATTTCTGCAGCTCATTGCTAGGAGAAATGGGGAGCAGACTTTAGGAAAAAAAATCTCCTATAGCAATCAAGTCATGTTAAAACTGAAATCTATTTTAAATCAACCTGGAAAAATCAATATGAAAATGAGGGACCTAAGAAGATTCACCTTCTGCCTATTACAGATTTTCTTTCTGAGCTGTTGTCTATGAGGACATAGTGACCAAAAGGATGTTTAATGGGTTCCCTGCTCCTAGGAATTCCCAGGCTTTTCCTCAGACTCCACTCAGTAAAATGATAAAAACTAGTTATTTCATAATAACAAATTATGATAGACTAATGACTTCAATAGAAGCTGTAGCAAGTTTAGGGACAGTCTAAGAACTCATGCTCTTTCTGTATATCCATCTGTATCTAGCAGAGAAAGCTGACACTGAGTTGTAAGAATAAAACTTGGCCCGAAAAGGTAAAAATATGCTCATCTGTATCTGCAGCTAAGCAAAATCACCTTTCCTGTCAGCCTTTGATGGGAATTTATGATTGTTGAAATACAGAAAAACTGGCAATGGAGGATAAAGGAGTAAGGAATTACACATATAGACAAAAAGAACTTATATTTGCTTTTGTACCTTGGATGAAAGAATGAATGAATAATTACAATCCAATGATTAATTCCATTAGCCATGGTAAACTAAGTATGTTCCAGAGACAGCACAGGGTGGATAAGATACACTGGAGTTTTTGTGTTGCAAATAAATACTTGCATGGCCATGCCAGGCCCAGAGGCAGCACAACTGCTTTCAGGCAGTGAGAAGCTGAAATAATATACCTGTCAGGCCCTTGTGAGTATGTGGAAAGCCAGTCTGTCACTCCATGAACCCTAATCCTATGACTGGGCATGAAGCCAGACTCTTGACCTCATCTGTGTTTCAGCCCAACTAATCAGTTTGATTTGGATCTGTTAGAAGCACTGATGTGTCTACCCTGTACTCACAGTACAGAGCATGACAGCAGGCTGCATGGGTCTAAGTATGGCATTAAGTTCTACTGCCTCCTGAAAGTTTTATGGGAAATGTACATAGTAAGGTCTGAGTCCCAGCTTGCTTCGTATCTTTGGCAACTGCAAAGAATTTTCCTGGTGTTTATAATCTTGAAATTCCTTATGTTGCCCTGAGTTGTGCATATAAAGTTATGTTTAAACTGTTCAAAGAACTACACATTATCAATCTTTGCAACACTCTTATGACTAAGAATTTGCTGTTTATTTCCATAGACTTAATTTTCCCTGCAAAATAGGATTCTGAGATTCAGCATTCTGTTCCCAGCCCAGATACCCAGGTCTTGACATATAACTGGGGAAGAAGACTAAACATAATAGCCCCATTTATACCTTCCCTTCCTCACCTAGTTTTGTAAGACTGGAAGAATTTGACAAAAATCCTATGGAGAAAACCCTATTCAAAATCAAGTATTTAAAGTAAAAATATGACACCTATGCATACCCATAATGCTGTCAACATTAATAATTTGGAGCATATTTCTCTGAGTCTTTTTGGAATTAATCTCAGGATATGGGCTCAGATTTCAGGTGTGCAAATCAAATGACCATCTGTTCAAAATGCAACTCCATAGAAAGGCTTTGATATTGCCATAAAACAGAAAAATGTTTATAGCGCTTCTATGCAACACGCTGCTAAACCTATGCAAACTAATAATACAAAAGGTGATTGCTGCATTATGTTTTCTTAACGAGAAATGGTATTGCAGAATCATTGCAATTCATGCTATGAATTTGAGAGTATCTTGTTTCAAGAAGTATAAGCTAATACAATTCTCCTTGTGCTGGCTTTTACTATGATATGGACAGTGCTTTTATTATACATTCATTAGGAAGGACAATGTCAAATAAATATGGGTCAAATGATGCAGAATACAGCACTATACGTAGTGAATAAGTAGTCCTTTGTTGTTCAGAAAATATGCATAACTAGTAAGACATATATAAAATTGAACATATGCTGTAAGTCCAGTTACTGCTCTTGCTTTCAGGAATTTAGGAAACAGTTCTGCTCCTGCTGAACACAACAGCAAACTGACAACTAATTTTAAAAAGCCCAGAATCTTAATTTTATTGATCCACATGAGCATCAGCTCAGTGGTGTTTTCTCCACCTTGCACCTGTGCTCATGCTACTCTTTCCATATAGGACACCGTATGTTTTCTTTCCAGTACATCTGTTTCTTACAAGTTTATCTGCATCTATTTTGTTGTTGGCAACACTGAGACCTTTTCAAGAATAGTGCTTGATGGAGCTATCATTGGAAGTGTTTTCTGAATGATGGGGGGGAAAAGGCGTGTGCTGCCAGGGAATTTCTGAAGAAGGCACTCTGAAGGGAACTGGGAAGTTGTCCTGAATCAGTGAGAACAGGAGCAAGAAAGAGATAGAATACAGAATGACGTAGAAAGTTAATTTGGGAAGGAAGTCCTTACTTGCTCTAAAAAACCCTTACTATTTCATTATATGCTGGGTTTAAGGATTAGCATTGGAAAGGAGAATCAGTATATTACTTATAGGCTTTACAGGACAGTCTTAGTAATACATGCGTTGGTTTTAAGTTTGTACATCATCATATCTTTTGCAGCCCCCACAGCATACGAATCCTGAAAGAACTCACATGCAGGTTTCTCTGTCTTTATTCCACTATATGCTGATTAATCCTTTGAACTCAGTAGGTGTTGTGTATGTACAACTGATGATACATTTTGGTTCCTACAACCTTAACCACACTGAATATGATACTGCTGGATTCTAAGCACGCATCATAGTTCTGTCAGTCTTGATCTTACTTCCAGCACTACTGAGTGATACATTAGCTTAAACTATTGTTTGAGGTAGAATTTATGTTCTCATTCTGGATTTATGCTAATTAATTTGGATTCCATATAGCAACACAAAACATGCTTAAAATCACCTTAAGTGACAAACTTGAGATTCCTCTTAAGAAAGCAAATCTGAACTGTTTTAAAGGCGCTGGAGCTGACTTTATCTTACCTTTTCTCCCAGTTGTATTTTAGGATTGTAGTCAATGCCTTGTCCTATCAATTAGATTCAGTACAGTCAGTCTGAATTAGAAGAATTCTGAGGCTGAGCAATACTTCAACAGACACAGGAATCAGGGGAGTACATTGGTGGCTGGAAGCCAGCTGTTTCCCCTAGGTACTCTTTTGAACACAGATGGCCAGAACTGAGGACTGAGCTTCTGGGGGGGGTTTGTGTGAGTTTGTTTTCAAATTAAATTGATTTATGATGCCAATGGGCAGGTTATATATTCTGTGTCCACTAATTCCTCACTATATCATAACTGTAATCTCATTAGTATGGAGTATTATACAGAGTATCCAAAACTGCTGTAGAAAATAGGGCAACCCCTACTGTTCTTTGTTTTAACAGTATTTTGCAGTTGCTTGAAACTTCTAAAAGTCTTTGATATAACTAGTATTATAAAAAGGTTTCCACAGGAGCCTCTTTTGTGCCCTATTACTGTGTGATGCACACCTTAATTAATAGATATAGTAATTTTTTTAAGCTTTAACAACTGTCATTTATTCTTTTGGACCAAGTTTTTCACAGCAGGCTTCTTTTTGAGGGGATATTATTTTTCAGGAAGATTTTAGCAAGAGCTCTTTGGCTGATTTCTCGTTTTCTGTGGCTTAACGGCTTCTGCATGGTCCTATCACTCCTTTGTAAACTGTGGAAAGTTAAAAGGCTAGTTGATATTTCACATACCTCAGTTGGCAAATCTCCATTTCCCAGCAGCAATCTCCTTTGAAAGCAGCTGCCATTCCAAATTTTTGGCTGCATAATCAAGTCTCACAAATCAGATTCTAAAAAGTCCCATTAGCCTTCTGTTCAACAGGGATAAATTAAACCTGAAACATTATTGTGGAGTTCCACAAATGCTGAAAAAGAAGGATCTGAGAAAGATATTTTCACACCACTGGTCATTTTAATGACACATAATCCTTTATGTTTTCTCAGGTGAAACTTCTTAAAAGGTATAATAGAAGGCATATGTAGATATAGGTGAGATTCAGCATAAGAGGATTTTTGGCAATTTACAGTCCTGGGTCTCAAATATCTTTTGGGTCATCTCTTTTTCATACCAGTGCATAGCTTAGAAAAGTAATAAAGAATGGGCACTATGAGGCACCAGGAGGAGATATGGTCCCTACAGTAATGTAGGTACTTCAGCATTTTCCTTCTAGCACATGCTCTTACTCACAGGTGAATGAGCACTTGACCCCAGTAACTTAAGGCCACCACTCTCGAATGATGTTTCCTAGGCTTATTATGGTCAAAATCCTTACGAGCCACAGGATAATTGCGTTCTATTTGACGACTTGTCATGTGAGATACATACTGCTTATTTGGTACATTTTATCTCAGGAGAACATGCACTGACCTGGAGTCCAGGATTTCCAATTTCAGTAGCCAGAAGCTCCTGACATTTCTGTGCAGTTTGGAGACCCTTTGTTGATACAGGCTGATATCTGACCCAATCACATATTCATTCCCTGCTGCTAAGTTTCACTGAGAAGTTTCACACGTCTTAATGAGAAAGCTACATGATTGCTCATAATCCAAATGCCAGGGGTATATTTTGTCTGTCTTGCTCTAACTGCTCTCAAATTGAGACGCTTCAGAATGAAGTATGGATATACCTTGGGTTCCCAGCCCACTCCGGGCCTGTCTAGCTTGCATAGTCCACAAAGTGTTAAACTCTCATTTAACAGTTACTCCACAAAAAGGTACATCTCCATGCAATATCTGCCCACAGCCAGGCACTGGAGCAACCTCCCCTTTGTGCCTATAGTCCTTCCATTTTTGAGAATCAATAGCATTGGTAACTGCAGAGGACGGTCCCAAGGCCGGTAGGTTGTTTGGTCAAGGGTAGGTTCAGGAGCACCGGCAAAGGTTTTCTCAAGTTGCATCCCAGGAGAGCATTCCAAAGGTCTTGTCTGTTCAAACTCACGCTATTTTGTCCTGGCTGTTTGCTTATCCAGGAAATATTTCTGTTTGCTACCTTTTATGGAGACCTAGCCTGTCCTCTAGTGGTTGGGTCATTAAACATTACATGGATGGGAGAGGACTAGACAAGGAGCAGCCTGAGTGAACACTTAACAGTTGACATTGTGGTTTTGCTGACTGAGCTACACTGTTGCTATGTACAAAACTGCTGGTACTGGTATGTGTAACACCGTTTGTGACCGTGAACCAGCCCGTGAGAAAAGATAAAGGCCTACAGCTAGGAGTGATTTCTGGCTCCATCTTAGACTTGATGCCTGTTAAGACAGAAGAGCATCTACTGCAGCGTAAACTGTGTTGAGGGGAAAAGGGCAGTAAGGACTGCCTTGTGTGACTGCTCTGGAGGGAAGCTATAATTATGGGGAATAATGCGATGAATGCTTTATAATGGAAGTACAAAATTAGTGAGCTTCATTGATTCATCTATAATGTACATAATACGTTATAAATCATTAATTTGAGAATTTAGGGTTTCTTACATTTGAAGCCCCTGTTCTGCTGGTTCCCAAACACTCCCATATTGAGGAATGAATAGCATTGATTTTCCTCATGTAAATTGATTGCTTAGATGCAAGAATTTCTCTTTTTCTCCCCCATGGACTACTGCAAAGGAAGAGCTGCAGCTTTGATCTCACTGACTGGCAGCCTATGCTAATCTTCTGGCATGTATTTCAAATTTTTTAAGGCAAAACAAAAGAATTGTCTGTTGTGGCATTCTCCTCTGCTATGCCAATTTCTTAGCTGTATTCTGTTAGCAAAAGGGATTTTTTGAGATACAGTTCCATATTGTTCAGTGTCCTGATGTCAACTTTTATTTCTGTTAAATTGCTGAAGAAGCTGTGGCAGCAATGAGGCTGTTAAAAGGTAGATGTGAAATATGAAATGTGCATTATGTAAGAAAATTACACTTGGTACAGCAAAAGCAACTAGAACAGAGGGCAGAGAAAATAGCCCATAGAGCGCTGTAAAAGGACCTGGCAGACTATCAACATCTGAATGAATACTTTGTGTCCGCACTGTAAAGCAGACAGAACTTACAAGCCTGAAAGAAGACACACTTTTACTTTGCTATCTACACATAACCCCAAACATCCTGCTGAGATTTGTGGAGCTTCCTACCTTTCTCCCACGCTACTCAAGGCAGGTTGTGTTGACTGCCAGCTGAGGTTTATAGTTATACACAGGTTATTTGGGAAGATATGATCTAGATCCTGAAATATTTTGTAGAAAATATTTCATTTAGAACTTTGCAAAACAGGGAGACCTGCTCCACATTCCTTCCTCCGCTCATCATTTTTTTAATCACGTATACATTATCACACTTAAAAAACCTGAATCTTGAAGGCCATGCTATCAACAACAGATGGGTGTGGATGGTTTCATCATATATGAGACTCACCTTTTTTGTACTGAGTGTTGGGGTCCTTCCAGTTGTCAGAGGCTGTACTGCGCAGCTCATTTTTCACCTACAATAAACCAGAGCCTTTAGGGCACAGTTTTATGGGTGACAACAGGATGGACAGCAGGCTGGAGGAAGGCTTCTGCAAAATTCCTGAAATTTGGACTTCACCTTCCTTCCACTCAGCTGCTGTGGGCTTACTAACAGGCGGAATATCATACAGGGCTCTGGAAGGCTCCTAAAATACTCCAGAGCTGCTTATTATAATTAAAAAGCGTGTATTTCCTGCACCCCCAAACCCAGTCAAGGACATCTCTGGTGAAGTTAAGGGCAGTAAAGACCACTAAGCTGGGCGCAAGTGTGCGCGCTGGGGAGCCCACGAAAGCCCGAGGGGGAGGACTCCACCTTCCAGAAGGGGAGTAACTCCTTTCATCCCCCTCCCCGGTCGCTACCTGCCGGCTGCGGGTGCCTCGGGAGGCCGAGGCAGCGCCCGCTCACAGCACCGCCGCGGGCCGAGCCGGGCGG
>JAOEHX010057214.1:0-25646 GCA_025448015.1 Bolborhynchus lineola
AGTTTGAACCCGTTACCCCTTGTCCTATCACTACAGTCCCTAATGAAGAGTCCCTCCCCAGCATCCCTATAGGCCCCGTTCAGATACTGAAACGCTGCTATGAGGTCTCCACGCAGCCTTCTCTTCTCCAGGCTGAGCAGCCTCAACTTTCTCGTCATATCTTCATACGGGAGGTGCTCCAGTCCCATGATCGTCCTCGTGGCCCTCCTTTGGACTTGTTCCAACAGTTCCATGGTAGATCTGCAGAAAATATTTTAGTCTCTTACTTCAGCTTTTCTCCCATCTCCTACCTTAGAATAAAAAAGATTACAAGAGTAACTACTGTTTTAGTTAAATATCAGCTGCTATTAGTCAAGAAGATGTTCTGGGAGCTTGATAAAATACAACTGAAAAAGCTGCCTCTTTTTTCTTTATTTCTTGCTTGTAGCTCCTGAATGAGAGCCATGCATATCAAACAGATGGGCTCCTGGATGGATTTTACCAACATGAAAGATCGAGGGTTTTAAATTATCTCCCAGTCCAGAAACTTCCTTACAGCTGAGATGGTGTAAACACAGTTAGTGAGTAGGTATCTCTTATTTAGAAAAGACTGCATGCAAACAGAACATATTCAGATATGCAGAGACACACAAGATCATCCTATATATTTAGAAACAAATTCCTAGCATAGTTTATCCATTTCAAGGATAAATTTGTCCCAGACTCTCCACATCTACTTCCACTAGTAGTTCCTTCAAACCTTCCAAGGGTTTATTTTACTGCTGGAATGCAGCATTTTAAAGCAGTCCACAATAAATCTTGTGGGTGAGGAGAAGTGAACAATACAAGCAAAACACTGATCTTGTCTTCAGAGCTACCTGAAGAAGGAACGGATTATTGCTGGCCATGCAGGTGTTTCACTGAGCAGAAGAAATCCTCTGTGAGCCTCTGAGTTAACAACCTTTCTCACCTTTCAGTTTCAAAGGAACCAGTTTGGCACACCATAAAATGTTAATTTTCCAGGTGTTTCCTTGGAGTGAAGACATGACTCTTCTCTTAATTAAAAAAAAAAATAATAAAATCTCAGACTCCAAATCTTAATCTCTCTTTTTCATTTTTAAAGCAGACCAGAGGGAAGGAGGGTGTTACTTACAATTAGGCAGCAAAGCCAAAGTCACAGACAGGTGACCTCCACTGTACTAAACCCCTTATATTCACATCAAGCAATAAATGGTAGGTGCCTTAAGAACTCAGGACACAGCAATGAAACTGAAGCACAGCACCGTTTTCCTCATAGCCTCAAGGGATTCCTCACAGATCTGGTATTACAGACTCCTTGTTCTCCCACAATGGCATGACAGGCTCAAGAAGGGCACAGTGCACGGTAAGCCTCCCCTCTGTACAACCCTGCTCAGAAGCAAAGGTCAATGTATGCCCCTACTTCCTCCTGAGCAGGAAAATCTGCAGGCTAGCAGGGGTGAGCTGGCTGTAGGATAGCCTGAGCTTCAGCCTCCATCCCATCTCCCTGCTCAGCTTGAAAAAAGCACACACTTCAAAAGGTCCTTCAAAATAAATACAGACTTCAAACAAACCTCTCCCAAGTGTACTTTAGTTGCCACAATCTCCCATCCCACTAACATGCTTCATGTCAAAATACTCCCAAGGGAGAAATTTCTGCAGAAGTAGCCTGGGTACACTTTAAAGCTGGAGACGGGAATTCAGCAGTACATCCTTGGCACATGTAAGTCAGTATTGCTCCTTTGGGTCTGTGACATTTGCCTCATAAAATAGTAAGCTATGTCCAGTCTTTACTGTCTGCTACTTCTTCTCTTTAAAGAAAATCTCCCCTCAAAAAGCTGGTCCTTCGATTTGAAGACAGATGTGCAGAAGGAAGCACACATAAAATTGAAATTGGAAAGACAGAAAAATATGCAAGAGGGAAAGAAAGATGAGTGAAAGAGCATGAGAATTGGCTACTTAGCTATGCTTCTGGAGAACATGCCCTAGTAAACACAACTCAATGCTACCTATTTGCACCTTATCACATCCATGTCAGGATTGCCTAATTTATTACATACCTGAATAGCCATATTTGTGTTAGTCTCCGCTACACACTATCAACATTGCTTGCAAAACACAGGCTACAGCATTTCTCCCGTACATCAGCACCACCAATAGCCAGAAAAAGAGAAACAAATTCTGGTTCCAGAGCATATGGAAGGCCTAGAAATTTGTATACAGCAGAATAAAGGAAGCTAGAGTTCATTTCTATTACCTTTCAAGACAAAATTGCAGATCTGCATCTGTTATTCATCTGCACAAGGTGGCAGGGATGTCACTAAGGAAACATGCTGAGAACACTAAGAGATGCTATTTTACCTCATTGAGTTTTTCCAAGAGGAAACTATATTTATGGTACTTGCAAAAAGCACAATCACTTCAATTTGTACAAAAAGCTTCATAGCCAGGGGACCCAGTCCCATGGCTTCTGTGCAGCATGGCCAACAGGCACAACAGACACCACAGCAAAGCAGAATCAGGCCTTGAAAGAAATACCAGCACTGCTGAAAACAAGAGACCAGTGAAGAGGGAGGAAAGAAGGAAGTTAAACTTGTTGCCACAACAGGTTTCTCGTTATTGAAGCATGGCCCAAATACCATGCTTAACATCACTGCTCAGCTGGTTGCATCCATAGAGGCGGCTGGGGGTAATCAAGCCCTCACAAGTTGGCAGTCCCCTATCAAAAACTGACGCCAACAAATAAGACCACAATGAAGTCTTGTATTTGTCCTTAAAAGAGCTGGAGTAGTCTGCAAGTCATTCCTTTTCTGTTCTGCTTAATTACTAGACAGGGATCCTTGAAATACTAACACAACATTTAATCTCAATTTTAAATGCTTCACTTATGAATGTAAGCCATTCCCTTAGTCTCTACACAGAAACAGCCTCTGGTTTGATACAGCAGTGTTAGAATGAGGATCCAAAAGACACTTAACAAATACTAACATTGGTTGTCTGTGGCAGGAAAGGTTGCAAGTGGTCCAGGTTTGGAGATCTGTTCCAGCAGGGCAAGAATTTTAGAGAGAAGTAGATTTTTTAAGTGAGCAAAGCTAAGCTGAGAAGAAACAGGAATGTAAAGTCCTTCCCCTACATTCAATAGAAATGCACAGTAGACTGGTCTCTTACTCAAAGAAATCCCAGGCCAGCCATTACTGCACTGTAAAATCTTGATCCAATAATCAGTCGTCTTGCTTCCTCTCAAGGCCTCACAGAACTGCCTGTGCTCTCTCTACCTCCTGGGCTTCCAAACACTCTTCACTTCTAGATGTGCAAATGGGGAGAGCTTTCAAACCCATCCCTGTATTTCTTAGATACTCAAAAGTCTCCATAAACCTGAGGCACCAGTTCCACAACTCCTACCTGTCTTGAAGAGCGTTAAAGGGATTTTTTTTTCCTACTGAGCTTAAAAATGTGTTTTGTATAATCCCTCTCCAGAGGCTCACTTGCTGGTGGTCATTATCAGCTTTTAACATTGAGCTTTGTGATGTCCCCAGGCAACTGCAGTCACATTACCTTAATTTTCTAGATGGAAAGCAGAGGCAAAGATGCTTACCTCAATACGAGCAGGGAGTCTGGCTAAAAAAGCCAAAGCACAACACAAATCTCTTGACATCTACCAATATGCTGCTCCTTTCCCATGACCACAACATATTCCCTTTTTATTACAGAGCCACAGAGAAAACAAAATGCCACAACACATTTAAGCCTCTATAGAGGTAAAGGACAAAGACCCCTATCACTTACTGTGCAATAGTAATCAGAACTACTTTCCATGATCCACTTGCAAAAAAACACTACAGCAACTTATTTAATGCCTCAAATTTGCCTTTGCATTTAATCAATCACAGAAACGCAGTTCATGCTGGGACAAAGAGATGATATCAGTTTCACCACTAATGAGCACTGAGGAACAGAACAGTGTTTTCAGTAGGTACAAATGAAAGTGTTATGCACTTAGCAGTTGCCTGGGTTCAGCAGTAGCAGCCATTTTTCTCCTTAGTAGCTGGTGCAGTGCTGTGGTTTTGACTTTCAGCCTGGGAACAGCGCTGATAACACTGATGTTTTCAGTTGCTGCTCAGTAATGTTTACTCTGACCAAGGAAGGACTTTCTGAGCCTCATGCTCTGCCAGGGAGCAGGGGAAGCCGGGAGGAAGCAGAGACAGGACACCTGACCCAAACTGACCAAAGAGGTATTCATACCACAGTATGTCATGCCCACTATATAGACTGGGGGCAGTTAACCAGAAGGGTTAGACCACTGCTGGGTCAGGCTGCGTATTGGTCAGCAGGTGGTGAGTGGTTGTATTCTCTTTCCTTGTTATTTCCCTTATCATTATTATTATCGGTGGTAGCAGCAGTGGTTTGTGTTATACCTCAGTTACTGAACTGTTCTTATCTCAACCTGTGGGAGTTACATTCTTCCGATTCTCCTCCCCATCCTTCCAGGAGCAGGGGAAGGAAGGTAGGGGAGTGAGCGAGCAGCTGCATGGTTCTGAGTTACTGGCTGGGCTTAAACCACGACTCAGTGAAGAACAATTGCGTATCCTTCCCTCAGATGCAGACATCTGTGTCCAGGAATGACAACACAGGCATCAGCAGGTCCTCTGAACATCATGATTTCCTGGAGCCAGTTCAACCATCCCTCCAAACCAGGAGAATCACCACTGTTGCAGATTCACTGTTATAAAAACTACACAGGAAGATCCAAATGTGAGTACTAGGGCTGCCCCAGAATAAAAGTTATGTGAGGTGAGAATTACATTTCTAAGTGAAGTCAGCTACCTTGGGGTGTTTGACTGAGCAATGTGCAAGAGCAAGATAAAAGTAAGACTTTAAGAACATGTTGGTTTCCTGCTTTTGAAGTGTATTTGTGCATTCAGCCGGCACAGGCAATCGTAGGTCATTTTAGAAGGTTGTATTTTAATTCCTACTCATGTTTCAAATGCAATTTATTCTAAAAAAAAAAATAAAAAATAAAAAAATAAAAAATTTCAATTTTAACAGGCTCAAAATACTGGATCCTAGTCCCAGTGATGTCTGGGCAAATTTTGCCAATCATGTCACAGGAACAGATTAACTGGAGAGGGGAAGACAGAAGTCAGATCTGTAATCCTGCCACCTTCAGATTCAACGCTGCCAAAAGAGCACATGCTCTGCGACACATAACAGGCCAGCATGGTACAGAATCCCCTTCACTAGGAACACACCTGCAAACATTGCAGTACCCCAAAAGCCATCACTGATCTGCCTTCACTAGTAGGTTCATGGCCATAATTTAAATGGAGTCAGTCCCCAACTAGAAAATTCAAAAAAGTGAATGCATCCTGATATAACCATGTCCCCCCATGTGAGCTGGTCTGTAAGAGACCTTCCCACAGAAAGGGGTCATCTTCACAACAGAAGGCAGGAGCTATGGTCCTTCATCTACCAAAAGAAAACCAAGATAAAGCAATCCATCTCATCATACACCAAGCCTATGGAAGATCACAACCTGAAAAGATGTTTCTTCTGTCCCTTCTAATACCTTAACTTAAAAGCAGCTGAGTGGCAGTTCCTAGGGAGGGTAAAAAAAAACCACCCCAAAAGCAAACAGACCTAATGTCTATGTCAATTCGTGTCCATTAGTTTCCTTTCTGAAGGAAAAACGTGCTTATAAGAACCTTCACTATCTACATCCTTCCCAGTGTAAAAGGCTATACACTTTCTTACTCAAAATAGGAAAATGTGCTCTATCCGCATACAAAGATATGCTCAGACTGAGAGGAAATACACCATTTGATGTAAATCTTCAGAAGGAAGTCCCTATGGAGAGATAACCCCTTCTTCTATCTGCATCTGTCAAGTTTGACTCATGACAGAATTATGACCCCAAAATAACATTTTAATAAGTGTTTACATGCTACCACTCCCCGAAGACTAGGCTGATAAAATTCTCCCTCAGAACTAATTATGCTTCAAGACAAGGCCACCCTCGGCGGATGCAGCAGTGATAAACAAGACAGCGCTAGACCCTTCTCTGGCAGGCACGGGGCTCCTCCTTGTGGATGTCGTCGCAAAATTGCGTCCTTTGCACGTATTCCCATGAAAAGACAAAAGAAATTGAAGTCATGTTTCAACATGCCCTGAGTTTTTACTGCCTACATTAGTTACATTAAAAATATGTGGCCATATCAGCATGTCTCCCTTTCTTCTTCCACTCTTCTCCCTAATGGAACAAGGAAGGATAGATCAGCTAGATGATCTCCGTGGAATTTTTCCTTACTGTGGGTTCAGGATCAGAGCATTGCAAAGGTAATGCTGCTTGGTATTATCACCTTCTGTTACACAGGCTGTGAAGCGGGCAAGACCAGACAGTACATTTTCAGGTGTACAGATGGGAAGAGAAAACACGTGGAGACACATACCTGAAGATCTGAGGAAGGTAAAATGTCTTGGCATTCTACATTCCAACCTATGCATTTCAGACCAATTCCTATCTGCCCCAGACCACGTGAGCAGCAATGAAGCAGAACAAAAGTGAATGGAGATTTCAAATATTGCCAGTTTCATCTTAGTGTCCAAAACAGAAGGTTTCTACTGCTGGCAGAAGCTCTTCAACTTGGCAGAGACAATGCCAGTATCAGTGGAGGTGCAGTTCAGATTTTGAAATCCCCATATCAAGCCTCAGACTGCTGCTACTAGTAAATATTCCCACAGTAATCCTGAAAACAGTGGGCATCTCAAGCATCTCTGAGCTCTCTAGCACACCACCTTTCTCAAAGCAGTGGTTTAGAGCCACACAATAGTCTATTGTTGCATGATTATTCACTGGAGCATCAAACACTTCAAGGGCTGTGTTCAAGGAATGAAAATTGCTGAAGAGATCAGTCCTCCCACAGTCAATCAAACCATATAATACATTCAAGAAAAGCACCAGTTAGATTTCTCTTGCCTGCACTGTGCCTATCGAAAGTTCTTGTAGACCTTCCTGTTCTGATGGCAAGACATACTTTCCAGCTAGAATGTATGCCTAATGTACTTGCTCTTTCACTATCACAGTTCTTCAGCTTCTCCCTCCTCTTCTCCCTTTGTCATTGTCACCCCTAAGCACTCAGTCTCCCAGCCTTCATTCTGCTGATTAAACAAGAATAGTTGTTGTCTTTTCTTGTACCTTACATCTCCAGAGACCTATGGCTGTGCTAACACCTCTCCTGGTCTGAGGCTATCTTCCTGCAACATGGAGTGATCAGAACTATCAGAGAAATATATATCAGGACCAGAAATTATTTTCAAGAGGGTTAATTCCTCACTGTCTTCAGTGGGAATACCTTATCAGAAACTTCCTACACTGGCTTTTGATACCAGGATGTAATGACTATATATAAACTGATAAGCCTGCAATTTCCAATTTGCAAGAGAAATTCTTGTGCAATATGATGAATCTGAGCAAACAGCTTCATGTCTCTGGAGCCTCTGTCCTCATGAAAGTTCCTGAATCACTATTTTACAATGTTCATCTGTGACTGGATCATCAGAAAATTGTTTTTCTTCTGCCATAGGTGAGTTTTTCTATTCTGGTTAGCTTTCAACACTCATACTGTATTTAAAAGAATATATTTCTTTAACCCAGGAATGATCAATCTCATTTTGATGTGTTATAATTAAAAAATAATGTTCCCTGATTTCACTAGCAGTTTCTGAAATCTACACCTCTAAGAGTATATTTATGCAGTCCAAAGAGTTTCTAAGTTCTCATTTCTAGATTAACTGCCTTAGCAAGAGCTGAAAAAAACCCAGGGACAGACTTTTGGCCCCAACAAGTTCCCTTTTGGTATAACCTGTGATATCCATCAGAACCTCTGACCAAAAACACCCAGAACTCCGTGATAAACTCAGTGCACACCTGGTCTCTCAACCCTCCAGCTCACACCTTTCAGGGAACACATACTGCCTGCTTTCAGCACAAGGCCTGTGCTATAAAGTAACATTTACTCTTCCTGGCATACACAATATTATATCACATTATCAGAGTTTGAGTATCAGTCAGAAGTCGCATGCTGTTCATGTTTAATTTGTTTACTTGTACAGAACCTAGACAACACTTCTCTCTAGAAAAAAAAAGTCGTGAAAAATCATACATCAACCAGAGAGTGGGCAAAACTGCATTTGTGCACAAGGTCACTATCTCAAACTAAGCTTAGGGCTGTCAGAGATCATTACAACTTCAAATGCATATCTTCATCAATAACAAAAAAAAAAAAAAACAAAACAAAACAAAAACAAAAACAAAAACAAACAAACAAACAAAAAACAAAGAGTAATGGTCATTCTTTCTTTCTGGTAAGGGATCTTTATCCAAAATCTGAGCCATTACTCTAAGAAACATTAAGTATAGTAGTTCTTCACTGGGGCAGAACAGCCTATCTTTAGACTTCCTGCGTGTGATTATCAAGAACTCTCTAGATAGTTATTTAATTTCTCAGGTGGCTGTGTAATTTACAGTGCTATCTTCTTTATCCTGCAGGCTCATGGAAATCTTCCACCCTGGCTAAATAACCTGAGTGAAAAAGACCATTTCACCTGCTGATTATAACAAATAAATACAGAGCTTGCAACAGGAAGACGAGATCAGCCTTTCAGCTATGTAACGTTGCCATCTAGTGATGGTCTCTCAATGTTACGCACGAGAGGACGCAGCTGGCTGTATTTACATCTCTGGCCCTTACCCTAAATCACCGGGAACCGCACATCCGCAACTCATCCTGGCTAACAGAAGTCGGTCAAACCAATTTGTAAGTGTTGGAGAGGCACCTTTTCAGTATATGCAGTATATATATATATATATCTTCAGAGCAAACTGATATAGAACAAATGTTGGTTTCTACTCCATTGACCAAACCAGAATTTGTTTACCCTACTTCAGGCTGTAAGTTGATGCTGATCTATAAAGTGAGAGATAATAGAAGAAATTGCCTGTAAGTCAACAGGGAGGGCAACTACTAGAAAAAAAATTCAACAAACACTTATTTCATACAAAGATTTAAAAACTCAGCAAATAATCATGCACTATGGTTAACCTTGACTGAAGGGCAGTTTTCTGCAAAAGGAATAATACAGATACCCAAGGGGAGGGTGAAACAGTGAACAACAATAAAAGCAATCATCAAGCGGGGAAAAACAACCAGGGAAAAGCCTTTAAGGATGAAAACACCACAATCTCTCAAGTGGAGACGTTTGAAGTATCTGGAAATGCCAGCACTGGGTAGTCTGAGAAGGCAATATTTGTATGGTACTGGCTGTGTACCTGCATCACAGGATATCTGGGGAGGTAGATGATAATGATGATTTTTACCCTCCAGTCTGCCTATGCCTGATTCAGATGGTGGCCAACAAAGATCACTGGAGTTTGGGATAGTCCAGACAGGCTACTTTAAAAATTTACTGCTAATCTAAAACTCTGCTGTGCCCATGCAAACAGCAGGTCTAAATAGGTTCACAGGAAGAAAACAAAAGGAATCGCTGACTTCTGTACTTGCCCACTGCCAAACCCCAGGGTTGCTGGCACATAATGCTTTCCTTCACTTGAAAATAAATAAATAAAATCACTAAAAAACTGCAGTGAGAGAAAGTTGGGCAGTAAGGTTTTATTTTTTACAATTAGGCATAGTTTAAAATATGCTATAAGTCAGAACTAGAAATGCCAAATCATCAAAAGAACCAAATGAGTGGCAAGACCAAGTCATCAATATGAAAACTCTCAGAAAAAAGGCAGCGAGCACAATAGTGCAATGATAAAGATAAAACAATGAAAAGTTGTTTAGCTGATGTCTTGCTATACTTGACTATTTGACAAGACAAGTACTATCAACATTTAGCACTTTCCTATGTCTTCCAAAAGACAAGGTCTAATTTGCAGTGCTTTTGAGGACACTCATCACACCAAATGCCAGGGATAACTAATGAGTTTTTTGCTAACACTCAGCAGAAAATTCATTTATAGGGTTAGTTGCATATGCATACAACTCCTATGCAGGCTTCTAATTTGCTATCCTCCCCCATAATTTGAGCACTTACAGTGAGAGCATAAGTGTTCTTCAGAAATAAATACAAAACAGAAGCAAAAGAACCTGTGGAAGAAAATTATCATCTGTCTGCCTTTTTAACGAAGATGCACTGAAGAGATCTATCATGATTACCTAAGAAGATGCACACTGCCTGCAAAAGCCAAGCACTCTGAAGAAGACAGCACAGCAACAGCTGCAGATATTTATGTTTCTCTCTCCCTTCATTCTAAGCATAAATTTCTCACGAAAAATATTACCCAAACACAGATCATTAGTTGATCAAAGCGTATTGTCTATTTCCCTGACCTGAGGGAAGAAGTTAATTTAGAATTGACTTCATGAGTTATCTTCCCTTCATTCTCTTTTCTACTTCTCTGAATCTTCTTCTGTTGCTGGCATTTTGAGTTCAACTTGTTGATGCATTGTGATGCTGTAAGAGAAAGGTTCAAAAAACTAGCAAGGACTATTCGCTGAGGGCCTTATACAAAATATACAACAAAGACTGACTATGCTGTTTCTTACAGCTTGCTGTTTCTGAGAACAGAACACAGTAAAACTGTTTTTCAACTGCACTTTAATCATTATTAACTTCCTTTTTAATTCTTCTAGCTGAGTGGGCTCTGTCATTTAACCTGACATGTTTCAGACAAATCAAGTTCATATTTTGGATTCAGCACTGAGTATAATGCAACCAGAAAAAGACCAGAACCCAAGTCTACCTCCTCCCAGCTACATATCTTAGCCACAAACATACACTCTTGGGACAGAACTTTAAAGCTAGTATACCATGTTAGACAGCAACGTTACTCTTTCTCTAAGTATGATTGAAAGAAATCAGTCACATGAAACTGCATTTTGTAGGGGGTCTCTGACCACAGATCAACTCCATAAGCACTTGCAGAATCAAGCAGCCCATGAGGCAGGGGCAGAACACCGCTTTCATTTCTGTGCCTTCAGAGGGTTCAGACATCACTTAATACCTGAGCTGCTTCACTTGTCAAGACAAGGATAATCCCTAACATGTACAGAGAGACAGTGCAGACACTTGGGGAACTTCAGTCAAGCAAAAATGCCCCTGTGTAAATTAGAAATCTTCAGGGTTTCTGTACAAAGCTCTTTGGGTCATAATTTAGGATTCAAGGGTCTGAATTTATCCTAAATCAAATGTCAAGCATATAAATTCCAACTTGCACTTGGCCGTGTCCCTACCATCTCTCCATACAATAAGCCTTGTGCTGTAAAGGGAGGTTCCTAAACCCTGTGGGACCACTAACACAGTAACCACAGTCAAAAATTGTTGTAGGATCACTCAGAGAGAGATGAAACTGACACAACCCTGCAGTAACAAGAAAATAAAACCATTCACATGCAAAAGGTATTAAATCCACAGCCAAATCTGCAAAACTGCATGCTTCAAAATTGCTTCTCTTGCTCTAACATGCCTGCTACGGAGATAGGTTGATAGAGAACCCCTGAGCCATCTTATTCTGTATCTGTGGTAGTGCTTTGCAGATTTTATGGCCATCCAACAATGCTCTTTTCTTTTTGTAATTGGCTCTGCTCAGTACTTCACAACCATTTTTATTCTCTGTCTCTCCAGAGAGTTAAAGGGATTTAGACTTTAACTCAGGAGAGAAATTAAACCTCTAATTAGACCAGGTGTGTCTAGGATTACATTCCCTAGGAAACCTACATAATTCCACTTTCATTTTACAAATTTATAAATCATTAAAATGCAAAACTTGTAAATAAGAATTAGTCAGAAGCTTAAATCCATACTGAAACATCAGGAATGAGTTCATGCTTTCCGCACTGAAAACATACCACGAAGCATTACATTCCTGATGCAAAGCTCAGTGGAATTAGTGAAAAGAGACCCAAAGGGGTTTGGATCAAACCTGAAACCCTGCAGGCATACAGTGTTTAACCAGATAGAGCTGCCCTGGCTTGACAGAAACAGCTCAGAAACTGCAGATTAGCTTACCCAATGAGCTTCCCAAGGCCCATACGGAGGCTTTGCCTGAAGAATGACAGCATGAATAAGATTGGATCCGTGGTGCTAAGTGCTTTTGAACAAGAAAGTCTGCTCACAGCTCAGAGAAAATTAAAGTGCAAAAGAAGAAACAATTTATTTAAGGTCACATAGGAGAATCAGAATTACTATACATGTCATCTGAATCCAGTTCTTGTGGCTCATCTCCTAACCTCAAGCTTTGCCTGCTACACTGGAATGCTCTACATTTCACTCATCCTCTCTGGCTAACACTACCTGTGCAGGGAAAAGCAGGTCTTTGCCAGATAAACAGACATCAAACTCACTCTTTCCAAGGAAGAAAAGGTTATTCTGATAGCTCTGCTGAGGAGAGAGATCTGTGGAGACAGGATACTATGTGCAAATCAAAAAGCCCTCAAAGGGCAGGGCGGCTCATATCTCAAAGGGTATTTCTGTGCTATTAGACAGATTGCTTGACTGTCCAAGAAAAAACACCTGTGGAAATCAAGCAAATGGCATTTCTGGTTTATGACATTTATGGTTTATCCATGTTAATTTATGAGGATGAAACCTGTCCATGTTGGTCAGTTAAGCAACCACTGATTTTCTCAACCATGGAAAAATCCTGGCATGTCAGTAATTTAAATAAACAATAAGCCTTTCGAGGCATTCATCAACCTGACCATCTGCAGGGGAATTCAGAGAAGCAATGGCCCACAGTAAGATTATTATACAAAAGGTTTTAAAGGGATACTGCTCCTGCCTTATACTGGATCTATTAAAATGGAAAATAATTACGAACAATATACACCTTCAAAAGGGAATGATCTTTTCTAACTTTGAGTGTAGACAATTTTCCCTAGGACCTGTCCCTACTCAACTTAGTCACAAATCTTCTCCACAGACAAAGCAGCCATAACAGCTGGCAGCATTGCAAAACATCAAAGAAATACTGAAGACAGGTGACTTTGAGAATCATATGTCAGGTAAGGACAAAGCAAATATGAATTATAATAACCAAAGGAATCAAGTTGAGTAAAATGAGATATTTTGACATACACAAGGAAGAAAATACTGTTAAAAGACAGTTTCCAGAATGTATTTCATATTTTGCTACCAAATTAAACAGGAAAACAAATCTATTTGAAGATATATTCCATATGTCAAGTCTGTAGTAGCCCTTATTTCTTCTTTACATAGTGGCTTTAGCCAGTGATGATACACTACACCAATATACCTAGTTTTTATTAAATGGTGCTCAGCACAGAGTCCAGGGCTGTAGCCATACTTCAATTCCAAAATTTCTTTCTTAGAAAAGAGTAACAACTGGAGATTGATGAAGGGGTTTTTATCTGGTTCAATTTCAAAAACAACTCAAAGCAGATATTTTCATTACTATCCATCATCTTCTGTATTAGCCACTAAGATTAGTGCAGATGAAGTATAGCCTCTAGTCCACCTTTCTAGTTTATTACTCACAGGAGGGAATCTCTTTATCTGAAAATAACAAATCTTTAAACTTTTCATAAGATAAAAGTAGGACACTGGGCTAGCTATGAAAAAACGATTATTGGTTTTCTTCTTCAGATTACAAGTTAAGATTCTATAATTCAATTCTATCAAACAGATGGGAGGATGAGGGTGTTCTATAATACCACGTAAGTCTTTGAATGATCTGTTTATACATGAAAACCAGATTACCCACAGAAGTTTTTCTTAAGATGTTTCATACATAGGAACATACAGGTATATATATACACACACATACACATACACATATATATATATATGAAGATTTTGCTTTCTAGCAAGAGTCTAGTTGGAATATTCCACTGCAATTCCAGGTATACACATCTGGAAAGTTGATGCAGATTTTGGGCTATCCTGTCCCCTGTGTCAGAGGACCACAAGTGTGTGAGCAGAAACTTTCCATTTGTGGACACTGAAATTGTAAGGGTCCAGCTGTATCAGCTGAATTCTCCAAGTCCATGGGGCCTGAGGGGATTCATCTCAGAGTACTGAAGGAGTGAGTGGATGTTATGCAGGACCTGTCTCAATTGTCTACCAAAGGCCTTGGGAGTCTGGAGAGGTCCTTGCTGACTGGAAACTCCTCAGTCTTATTCTAGCCTACAAGAAGGGAATGAGGGAGGGCTCAGGCCACTGACAGTCTTATCTCCTACTTATTAGTCAAATCTCAGAAACTGGAAAAAACTTATGGAGACGATAATAAAGGGTACTATTGAAAGGTATTTAAAGAAACACATTTCCATTGCAGGACAGTATCACCAAAAACTTGGTGTGATCTAAACTGAAAGTGTTTCCAGAGTTACTTAAAGTTTCTAAAAAACAAACGTGAAGAAATTATTCATATGAAAACAAATCATATGAAATAAATAGAGAAAAGGAGAGAAGGTCTGCAGTGCCTTTTCTAATGTAGGCATCTTGACATGTTATTATTGAAGCTCAAACCCATTTGAAGGTTTCCATAAACATTTAAGATAGAGATCTCATTCCATGAGAGGCAGCTGTGGTGACACAAAGAAAACTCTCTCAAGAATTAACTAGGCTTAACTTCCAGCTGCTCATGTAGTGCATGTGCTCTTCTTGCATACCACACAAAGCCTTTGAAGAGTATTGCAAACAGTGCAGCAGTGAAGAACTTCACATGGAGAAATGCACTGAGGCTGCCTGGGTGTGCATCTCTCCAGTGCTACCCGAAAATATTTCGTGTTAGCATGTAACATGCTGCCTACTTTCCTCTTGCTGGTGGCTCTTAAGCAGTGACCCAGTCTTGTTCAGAGAAGCCACATTGCAGTGCTTCAAGGAGTGTCCATAAGCCAGCAGCACAGCTGTGCAGGGCAGCCACTAGTTTTATGGCCTCTGGCAGCATGCAGTATGGTGGCTCTTTCATAAAAGGCTGGCGGAGAGTGAATGTGTCCTCAAGATACGTTCAAGAAAACATACAGAAAAAGTGTTACAATTTACTTGGATCAGGAACACAGCTTGACAAAGTCATGACGACAGAAACTTAACTAGGGTCCACTGGTGGTCTGTGGCTCTTCATGTCACTATACATTAGAGGAACCAAAAAAAATCTCCTTTTACTTTCATAGACCACTGTGAACTGCCTAGAAATACTGGACTTTAATACAAATTGCTAATTCTTGAATAACTGTGCATTTCAGAAGAAAAATACTTTGAATTCAACCTCCTACACCTTTTCACTGCATCACAAACAGAGATGTCAATATTTTGAGGGTGAGACATCCCTGAGGGCTCAGTCATGTAATGCATTGATGTAGAAGACACACCACCCACTTCATCTTGCTTGGCACAGTACGTACAAGGAAACAATTCTGAACCTCACAGCCTTCTTTCAGGCAGCCCTGTACGGCCATGCCTTCAAATTACAGTCCACACCAGCGGCAAACAGAGGGGAGAAAGGCAAGGACTGACCCTGCAATCAAAATGAAGTTTGCAGCCTGGCATTAGCATTCTCTGAGAGTTCACTATATCTCACAGAATCCACAGAAATACATATTCTGACATTCCCCACTCTGTAAAGATATTTTTTAATGCATAACCGAACTACTTTCGAGTGCACAATATTTCATATGGTGCCAGAAGGCAGGAGTATTTCACAAAGCACTTTGGGGTATTTAGATTTTTGTTCAGTTCAATAAATACTGGAGGTCAATTACACTTAATTTCAAAGGGTCACAAAGGCTTTTACACTGCTCCAGAAAAGGAACAATCTTGGATCTTTAGCTTGTTAACAAAAAAATACATCATTCTATGCATGTGATGAAACAAGGTCTGTGTAATCCTTGACCTTCGCAAGTACACCTGAAGGCTATGTCAGAACTACATCTGAGCCCCAAGCAATACCTGACCCTTTAAGCCACAGGAATGGCAAACACTTTTACAAACTTACAAAGCAATTGCATAGACAACCTGAAGAACCACCTGTACTTAGACTTAAGGAGGGACAATTAGAATTATATAAGCTTCAGAAACAAATGTAACAATATCTGAATTGTTTCAGTACTGTATATCTGATCTTCAGCTCAGTAAACTGTTAGAGGTTAGGCTGAAACTTTTATCAGGATGAATGCTGTCCTGCAGGTCTTGTAAATTCCCCAGATCCTAAAGTAGCCTGATCCCAAGTGGAGCCATGTAGGGGCAATTCCTACTTTTCTGAAGGACAGCAAAAGAAAAGGTTTCTTTTGAAGATAAACAGAAATATTAGTTTCTGTTGCCATGAGCATCAAGTCTCAGGCAGTATTAGATCTTAAGCAACAGCAAAAGCGATTTTTTTAATAGATCTGCAGTTAGGAGATAGTTTGGTCCTAAATTTCAGCTCAAAATATACTGTACTTATGTCTTTGCTACACAGGATCTTCAGTAAAAAAAGCCTAACAACGTAAGTCAAACTTATTTTATGAGTAGTTAATGCAGATATGACAATGTAAGGCATTAATTTTTGTTTCCTACTGCGGCATGTACATAAGTATGAAAAACCTCACAGAATGTGTATAGCACATTTTGGATAGCAGACTGGAGGGGAATGTTCTAAAAAAATACAGCTGAAGAAGGAGGAAAGAACAAACTCTTTGCTCCTTTTTAGTTCCGTTGTAGTCTCACCTCCAGGTCTGAGAAGCGAACTGATAGCTGGTACACCAAGCACTTTGCTCTTGCAGCTGCAACTCAGCCTGTGAAATTGCGGTTTATTCCATTCCATTCACTCCCATTAATATCCTGTGATGCTCCATATGGAAGATGTTTATATAAAAATACATATTATTTTACTAAACATCTTCATGTTTATCAGGTAAGAGAAATTATCAGCCTAGCAATACCCTGTGTTGGTAGAGTGGCACTTGATGAACTGGGGCCCACATTCCAATTCTAACTACAAACACACTTTCTTAGAGTGAGCAAGGTTAAAACTCTGAATTCACATTTCTCTGCTGATCACATTATTTAAAACAGTACAGACCAATCCCAGAGATAAATATATCCATGTTTTAAGAAATTAAACATTTGGACTCTTTTCCTAACTAGGGTTCCAAGGCATTATAATTCAGGTAATATTAAATTATGAATTACGAATATGCTTTTGAAAACTAATGGTACCACCTTGTTTCAATACTTTGGCAATGTCCTGCATGCAGAATGTACACTATTTTAATGGGATATTGCAAGGAATAAGTGGCATTCCTTGGCAACAAACCCTTGGCCTTCATCTTCTTGTGGAAAGCCATCGCTGGAGCAGAAGCAGCAGGGACCACTTCCATCCTGAGCCTGCCAGAATAGCCACATCGCTCTGGGACAAAGTAGCACACAGCAAAGGTGAGAGGAGAAAAGGCAGTCTCAGCTTCCCAGAGTGCTCAGAGTCTGTGTGAAAATTTCCTGGAGAACTTTGGGGTTCACCCACCTTAGAACCAAACATTTATCTGGACAGAATACTTTATCGGGGTTTGAGATCAAGGAGAGTGTTGGATGCAGGATAAGTGAGACCATAACTAATGAACTTAACCCAAACAGGCCCATAATACAAACACCTTTACTATGCAGGGAGAACTCACATGTAGTCTAAAGAGACATTAAACTAAGCCTGTTCTCACATGCTTTTCTGAATAAGGACTGTTTTAAACAAGTGCTTTTTCTTAAAGCCGGGGCTTAATTAGTAGAGAAATTAACAGAAGAATTTATCAGGAAAAAATAAAAATCAGTTACTTTTGACTCAAAATAAACACTATCAGCAAACTAGGTTCAAAGTACATCCTGCTACATAAACAGAATCAGAATTAGTAGTGGAAGGTTCTGTAGCATAATTAGCTAATTCTTAGCACAAATTTTTCAACACCAACCTAAAATCTCCTTGCAACTAAAATGTTGTCAAATTTCATTAGCAGTAAAACCAAAGAATTGGTAAACTCAGTATTGGAGGTATTTAGCTGGTCAATAAACAGCAACTACAGCAGTTTCAGACTTTGTTTGGGGAATAATAGGGCTGATAATGAGACATTTATGAGACTAATAATCCTTCACAAATTGTTTCTTAATGTACTTCTGTGTAAACATAACAGTAACTAGATGAGTACATAGATATGCCAACAACATGTGGCTTAGGGTGAGAGGAAGTCTTCTGTGGTATGAATAAACTGAATATAAAATACTTACACCCTGACTTTTTTTGCTATATTTTTAACTCACAGCCACTGACACCCATTTTGTTCTCTTACCTGCTATCTCCTTTTCTTCTTCTTCATCTTGCTACTCCTTTTAAGTATTTCTTCTGAAGCAACTGGCTTACAATGATTAACAAATCCTTGACACCTGCAGGTTGCAGCATTAGGCTCAGTTTTTCAGTGGGCCTTCCCTAGAGAATCAGAGATGAGTGGGGCTTGTGCTGTTAAATACAGTCCCTGGAAAGAATAGTGGGAACAAAAAGACACTTTAGAAGCTGAGAACTGTAACGCCAATGTTACCAGAGTTGTTACATGCCAAGATTTCCATGCATTGCTGTCACATCTTAGAAGAGCAGCAGAGACAGCACAGGCTAATTATGACACAGCAAACTAAATTACCTACTCAATTTCCTTCTACATACCAGTGGCAAAGTGCCATCAAAAGCAAACAAACTACCTCTTTTCTTATATTTTCTGTGCTGTTTTAGGAGTGTCCAAGCTGACACAGAGCATGTGTGACAAGGGAGCAGTAAAGACATATTGTGATGTCTTACACGTGCTAGAATGGGTATCTTCAGACGAGTGTTAGGATACGGCATGAGCAAGTCACACTAGAGGTTGAAAAGTATAGAGGACAGTTGGATAAGAAGGTACAAACAGAACAGTGGTTGTACAAAATTTTAGTAACCCTCAGCTACCTTTTCCCACCATGGATCTGTCAGAAACTTTTCTTTTTCAAACTGCTCCAACCTCTTTTCCTCATCATTTATTTCTCAGCAGTCCTGTTGCTTGTCCTGAGAGATAAGGAGAGAGGGCACTACTCTCATATCCGGTGAGTGTAGGACAGACAAGCAGAGGAGTTTGCCCAGATGAATGTTACTCTGAGAGCAGACATTTCCATTTGACCTGAGGATCATATTGTTTTCATGCCCATATGTCTATGTATTTTCATTCTCCCATGTCTAAACCTGCCAGAATCAGCAGATGGACATACCCTAGCCTCCCTGAGAACCTCTGACCTCAGGTGCCTGCCTGACATGCACCCATAGGATTGCTCTCCACACTGGGCACAGCACCACCAGCCATTTCCATTCAAGAAATACAGCACATTCAGCAATTCATGTACTATTGCAGAATACAAGAGATCAGTAATCTCCTTCCCTCCTCAAGTTTCAGACCCTCACCTTGCATCCACCAACAGCATATACACTGGCTCAGTCAATGTCATGTTCTCTCTGTCTTGCCTGATTACTTTGATTGTTTTAAGCTAATTCAACAGGAGAGTGGCTGAAGTCCCCTTATGTCACAGGAGCCTACAACTTGGCACTTTGATTCTATCCAGGGACGCATAGGTTTGATCTCTCCAGCTGCAGAAGGAATTAAATTTAGGAGTATGACCTCACCATTAGATCTTCCCACAAAGGCAACAAGGGCACACTGGCATCATCACGCATGGGAAGGGGGAGTCAGGGAAGAGGAGGAATCGATGTCTGACCTCAGGGCACCAAGACATCAAAATCTCCTGGGAATCTACCTAAAGGAACCCCAGCTGATATTCTAGGGAAAGCAGTACAAAGAACAAATGAGAAGTCCAATATGTTCCTTGTATCCTGTAACCACTGACGGTACCAGATGCTGATGGCTTCATTCCCAGGACTACTGCCTTGAGAGGAGAAGTGACAAAATTACTTACAATTGAAGAAACTTCACTGTCCCTCAGGATTTTCCCTGTAATTCCACATCTCTCTTCTGTAATGGTGTGAAAATATTTTGGGCTTTTTGTTTTTCCTCTGCACAGAGAAATGGGTTATCACAATACAAACAATGACATTTATGGGGCAGGATCATGCCATGTTTTGCTGAAGGCCATTTTGATAGGTGTTTTCTTATATTACTTTTGACTGAACCAGGTAATCAAACAGACAGAACAAAACTAACAATCACTGACTAAACCAGCCCATCAGCAACCCAACTGTGTTCCCATGGCATAACACAAGAGTACAATATGAATTCCCTCCTGTTCCCCTCAACAGAAAGAGACCTGGAGCATTTTCCAGTACACAGGGGAGAGGACTTGAAGGTGAAACTCAACCCCAATAGAATGATGCCAATGCCATGACAGCAGCTGTTTCTAAGGACAGCATTTATCCAATACCAGGACGTGGCACCGCTCTTCTCTTATATGTAATTTCAGGTAACATTTATAGTCCAAAGAAGCAAAAAATAAGGTGTAGGGTTTTTTTTTTCTGTAACAATCCCCATTATCCAGCTACACTCTCCAAAGGTAAATATAGATCTAAACTTTCTCTCCATCCCCAAATTTGCTACTAATTAGAGAATTAATTGTATGATATTTTGATGCAAGAAACTTTATAGGATAAACCAGAAAAAGATGGCTACAAAGACATCAAGCACATACAATCCAGTAAAATGGTTCATTTAAGGGGCCAAAAAACCAAATTAATTTCACTGAATATATGGCCAATTATTCACAGCATCAGATTAACGTAATTCAAATAATAATGGATTTCTTGAAAAGGGGGCTGCTGTAGTAATTACATAAGGCATTCTAAACAGGAAACAAAGCCAATTGCAAATTTCAGATGTTGTTTAATGCAAATACTGTAGCTGTAGTGTTCTGAAGAATTCCATTGTGAACTGAATTGTCCGTTTCCAATGCTATGAATAATTGCTTACCCATTTGTTTGTAATAACCTATTATTTATGTATGATTTCTTTTGTCCTTCTAAATGTTATGAAGCTATTTAGAGAAATCACCTACATGACAACTTACCAATTATCTTACAAAACCTTGTAACGCTTTGAATTAGTTACGTACATAATTAAATGCCAACTAACTATTATGTTCATATAAGTTAGCAGAAGTCTGTGAACCCCAACAATATATTTAATTCTAAACAACTACTTCTAAAAGGAAGTAATTTATATATAATCACCCCAGAACACAAAAAAATTACACTTCTACCATTAAAAAATTAGTACCTATATCAATATTTAAATATTTAAATAACAGCCACCATTTTTCAGACCACCCCCAAAATCAATTCATTCTCTGCTTTACTCTTCCACTGCACTGATAATGCATCCACTTATGCATGTGCCAAGAAGTACGCCCATGAACAGCCCCAAGGCACCACACGTATACCACCCATGTTCACTCTGGGATATACAGACGTTGCATTTGCCCGCTGGACCACAGGCTCAGGGCTGGCAAGCTGGATTACTCAAGCCTGTTGCACCCATGCCACAAGGGCTGGCTTTCCTCTGGGTCACACTGCTGAGCACCGGTGTTGCTCAAGAGGGACTGCACTTGTGTTCTCAGCCAGCACACAGGCCTGAGTCCCACCATGTTTGGCAGCAATGGGGAATACAGCACCATATCCCTACCAGCTGGGCAGAATGAGGCAGCTCACCGTTGCCAGCAGCATAGCAGAAGGACATGACCACAGAAAAAACTTTGAATGTGTTTCTATTCAGGCTTCTTTCTTCTCTTTAAACTCACCAAAAACTTGCTGTAGCATCTCAGTAGCTCCCATGCCCAGGACACCATGCCTGGGGCTGCCTCAGGGGACGGCAGCATTGCTGTCAGGTGCAGGGGGTACCTGAATGGAAGAGACATGCTGCCGCACCTACATGGGCAAGTTACAGAGGCAGTGAGCAAGACTTGGTCCTGGAAGCTGCTTACAGTGTCTTAAAACAGGGCTTCATATACACTGTTGTAAGTGTAAGCATGATCTGTGGGCTGGTAGGCAGGAGGAGCCCAATTTGCCTGAAGGAATCTTTTCCTTTCTTTAGTTTCAATTTTTCTGTATTTATGTTCATTCTTTTGCAATGAGATGCTGCATTTGATTTGAGTTCCCTCTTTTTCCAACTGAACTGTTTGTCAGCCAAGGAACATGCTTTGCTATATTGACTCCTTTGATACACTTTCCTTGCATTAGCATCCACCTCTGTTTCTGTGCTACTGAAAGGCTGCAGCACTGCTGTATCTGAGCTAATGCTGTCTTGTTTCTTCCTTTTACCCTCAGTGATTTTGACTTAACTTTGGACTTTGAGCAGTTTTCCTCATGAAATTTCTGCTACTGTTATTCTGGAGAGTCTGTCATGCCAGCAAAGAACTTTGTATTTACAGCAATTTATAATGATACTTGTTCTACTTCATTACATAGTTGTCTTTCATATTAATGTATTTTTCATCTCTTTCTGTACCCTCAGGCTTTCAGCACACAACTCATTTGTGGACAAAGCACTTGTATGGCCCTATATTGTAAACCATTCCAAACACTGGCAGTAAAAAATGCAACACAGGAGAGCCCAGGAGGGCTTGCTCTCCACTACATGGAAACTTTGCAATCACCCATGTATAAAATACACACTCTGTCTCTTGTGCTTCAGATAGCTTATTTAAAATGGCAGCAGTCAGGGCCAGAGACAGGGGCCAGAGAGGCATAAAATGGCCTGCAAAGGCAATTAAAGTGCCACAGAGACATTCACCTTTGGTAACTGCAGAGGATTGTTTATTGCCGTGTTACTCCTCCATCATGAATGCGGTGCTCCAGGGTACAACAACAGGAGGCCTGAGCAAACCCCAGCACTCAGACACATCTGTTGTTGGACACCCTTGAGGGTCTCCAGCGCATGCACACTTCCCACCAGCATCCCTGAGCAAGTGTCTTTCCCAAGGCTTTTTTCTCCAAAGTATAATCTCCAGCTGTATGGGAACACACTCATCAAACCTCATCGGCTTCAGAGCTGCTCTCCTTTCCAGGCTTGTTTGTTTTGTGCATTGCCATTCCTCCACATGCTCCCACACCATGTTTGCTCTCTCTGGTAAGACCCCAGCCAGGCTTTACTGCTAGAAAATCCTCAGGAGGTCAGGATTCAGAGCACGGAGGGGACTACGTTTACCACCATGCAACCACTGCTCGCCCCAGGCCTGCTGGCGCAAGAGGTGTGTCAGTCACCAGGACAGGAACTGACTCCGCGGTGCATTTGCCTCTGAGAGAGAACTGTATTTTTCAGACACAAGAGGACAACTCCTGTCACCTTTAAAAGTAGTGCAGGACACGCAAGAGAGAGGACTCTTGGCAGGAGAGCCCCAGGCCGCTGGGCTATGGCAGCCATAGAAGACCCTGCTTTTCTACTGCTCCTGAGGTGAGACAAGAGTGGTTTTCCCTCCACAACCTCCTCTCAGCATGGCGAGGGCCCTGGGCCCATGTCTGTCATGACACTGGCACCTGATTCCAAAGGGACTGAGGTACAGGGAACCCCAGCCTCCACCACTGCTCCTTGTCCTCCTCCAGTTAACATCCCATCCTCTAGGGACAGGGCCGTCCTGTTTAACATGAAGACTATTCAATGGCGCCTTGGTAGAAACCAGGCTCCAGCTCACCCAGGCACAGGCAGACTGGCTCCCAGGGTCCCCCTCACCCACCGGCATGAAGTCTCACCACCTCCGTGCATAAAGTTCCTCTTCATGTTCCCTCAGCACCACAACATTAAGGTAACTTTTCTTTGGTGATGCACAAATGCCTGACCATGCCTCTGGTACCACAGCATCAAGAAAGGTGGGTGTTCAAATGCAAATGAAGACAAACACAGTGGCTTGTCAGGAGAAAAGAAAAGAAAAAAAGAAAGAAACAGAAAGAAGAAAAACAAACAGTTTTCTAAATAATTAACAGTCAGGGGAAAAAGATTCCATGTAATTTGGGAAAAAAGGGGTGGATTGTGCTGTGAGACTGGAAAAGAAATTAAAATTGTAGTCAGCATAAATACTCACCCAAGGAATGAAAGAGACCTGCTCACTCATGTGCAGAAGTTATTCCAATCCCTCTTCTATGTCTGCAGAAGAGAAATGAAAAAGAGGGAAGGATAGAAGTTTTCTGGGTTTGTCTGGTTGTTGGGTTGTTTGGGTTTTCTTATTTTGGGGGACATATGTCTAATGCCTAAGATTATCTTGTATTCCTTTTTTTCCTCTGATTACAAATACATTGCCTATGAATAGAACAGAAATACACAGTAATGAAACTATGACTTATTTTGCTGCTAGGGGAACACTAATGAGTGTTCTAGTAATGAAAAGCAGCTTCACTGGCTTGTAAAATGCGAAAGAGCAAGGAACTCACTGGAGACCCCACAAGAGCATGCCAATAAACTTCCATTATTCACAAGTACAGAGACCTCCCAAGACAGCAGTTCCCCAGCCTCCTTTCGCTTCCTGGCTGCTCCTGACTGCCTCACATTTTGAGCAAATACTAGGTTTCTATCTTCCTCAAGCCTCTGACGCTTTTTGCAGAAGCCAAATGACCCTATGAAAAATTTTCCACTCAGATGCAAACTGAATCTTTTATCAGCTAATACTTCCCGTTATCCGATATACAAGTATCACAAAGTGTGATAGCAATATGGGACAATTGTATCCATGACTATAAACATCTGAACATCCATAACATTTTACCAGAGTGCTCTAGCAAGGCACTCAGCTACAGCACTGATACAGTATGCTCTCATTCATAATGCTGTTGTTCACTGTTTCTCCTGACAATATTATCATACAGAACAAACAGTGACCAGTCTCATTTCAACACTTCCAGGGTAGACTGCCAAGGTCTGCAGTGTGTTAAGAGTGAAAAAAGAGTGCTAATCCCCACCAAAGGTGATCATTCAGCCAAAATTCAGAACAAAGTATGAGAATTTTAACAAATAAAACCCAACATTAGAATATGAGTCCAGGCATCTGCTGCCATAAAATGATTTCAATGACTGTATTTCATGTCCCCCTTCATTAAAAATCCATTTTGCATCCATTCTAACAGCCAGGCTACCCTCAGAAAGAAAATTATTTGATACTCCTGTGGATGTCACATGTGCATTGCACCTTTACAGCACTTCTATTGTAATTCAACATTATCTTTCCAATTAATGTACTGCATAATGCTGCAATATGAAATCCTTCCATTTTGTAAATGAGAAAATTGAGCTCAGTTCTGTCTGCTTTGATCCTGTTTTACTTTTATTATAACTCAGAACCAGAATTCTCTTCCTTTTTGGTTGGGTTATTGACACCCTGAACACACACAAGGGAGCCATCTCTTGCATACAAAAGATACATTTATGCTTCTCTTTTTGAGAATACCTCCAATTTCTCTTTTTCAATATGATTTTAATATACTTTCCTGCCTTATGATTATTACTGAACCTCCCATAAGGGAAAGAGATGTGACAGAAGTACTAATAGAGCAGCAAAGATGCTTTAAACTAGATGTGTTGGGGGAGGAGAGCATTGTTCCATCCCAACACACCCAGTCACTTGCCAGCACCTACAGTAAGCATTCAGAGCAATGTAGAGATATTTCA
>JAOEHX010057214.1:39658-49842 GCA_025448015.1 Bolborhynchus lineola
CATGTTCATTTTCTCATTGACCAACACCCCCAAGTCCTTCTCCACAGGGCTGCTCTGAATCTCTTCTCTGCCCAACCTCTAGCTGTGCCTGGGATTGCTCTGACCCAGGTGTAGGAACTTTCTTTTACAAGAATCCAGGACACTTTATCAGAGCAAAATTCACATGAATGCTTTACAGACAGCATGCTGCCCATCCTTATTTACAGTGTGAAAGGGCCACATGATAACCTCTTCATCTTTTCTGAAGCCTTGTTCTCTCCAGTAGACACAGTTAATATTAGCACTGGGCTTGTAACTAAGTCATGTCTTACTGACAGTGACCTACTGTCCCTACTGTGTGACTTCTGACCACATGTGAATTTCAGTTAGAGAAGGTATATCTTGTTAACTAAAGAATCCAAAGAGAAAAAAGTAAATCAGCATTACACCTTTCTGCTCTTTGTACCATGTACTTACTTGCATTATCCCTGTTGGCCATGGCGTTCATTCCAATATTATCAAACTTAGACCCAACGTTTTCATCCAGCAGAGAGCCAAACTTTAAAGAGAGAAATTTTAGTATTTTATTACAAAGAACCATGTAAAATGCTTGATCACTTTTTGCTAAGTACTAATCAAACTCACCTCCTCTGCAGATGCCAGTATCTTGGCATCTTGGAGTTTTCTCTTCTTTCCTCGGTTGGATCCTTCAAACAAAAAGCATTATTCTTATAAGATAGAATTTCAACTTCAGAAAGACACTAAACCAAAATGTTACCATGTGGTTGGGTTTTGGTGGGTTTTTTTAGCATTTTTTTGAGACCATCTAAAATAGCTGTTAGAAATGTTCAGTCTTCACCTCCTCTCCCCACCCCCCCCCCAAAAAAAGGAACAAGCATTTTCCAGCCAAGAACTAATAGCACAAATCTGTGCATCAGACGTTAGGAACAGATGCACAAACTACGAGTAAAACTCCATCCTTCCTTCGAAAGTTCCCTCTTTGAGTCCCAGTTCCTGCTCTGAGTCCCAACAGCAGATTGTCACTCTGAATTAGGCCATTGGGGTTAAAGGACAACCTCCTTTTAATTCATGGTTTATTCATCCAAAAGCATAGATAATCTGCTGTACCAAAACCCAAAGTTCTTCCAGCTGTATTTGTATTAAGCTTTCTCACATGCAAATCATGGCAGTGTTCCCTTACCTTCAACTGATCCCACAAAATTCGTATCTTTCTTTCTCTTGCCCTTTTTATTGACAGACTTCAATTGCTTATTATTGTTCGGGTCTGACAGAAAAGAAAAAGATACATCAACCCCTCATTCTCACACCATGTACGTATATTCAAAGCACAGCAGAGACTAAAATTTCTTTTTAGGCATTTTTTTGATTTATAATGGTCCAAGTCGTTCCTTTAAAAAAGTTTAAAACACAGCACACACAACCAATCTGGGATTTCTTCAACCACACAATTAAAAATTGGTCAGTGGTGTGCCATTCTTTATGCTTTTTTCCACAGCACTAAAAAGGAATGAAATACAAATCTAAGATACATAAAATATGAAGGCTAAAAGCAGGTGTTACATATGCCTCAAATGTCTGCTTGGTAAGTTGGGTGAAATAATAACATGAATGACTACTGTGTTAACAGCGCTATGAATAATTTACCTCCTGTACCCTCAATCATCTCCCTGTGACCTTCAGTTGTTAGTTGAAATACCTCATTAATCTGTGCTTTTCCAGCCACATAAAGCGTGCACAGTGTAAGCTGTGCTTCTCAGTTGAAAAGATAATAAAACCATGAAGGTGCAATGATCAGTTATTATTACAACGGTAATAAAAATTTGGGTGCATAGTTGTATTTGAAGAGCAGCTGTTACTTATAAAACAGCAATTAAAATAAAAGTTACCTCATTTTAAAAAAACAAAACAAAACCCAAACATTAACTAGGTCTAAATAAATAAATAAAAAATCACCAAGTAGCACTCTTCCTTTTTATTTTTCTCTCTGAGATCTTTCAATAGTTCCGCCTACTGTAGCCAGTTCTTTGTGTATAGCTACTTTTGTTACTGCCAGTGTTTTCAGAATGAAAAGAAACAAGTCTTCCTTGCAAATTTTTATTCCCAGATGCCTAATTCCCACTCTCACTTGGGAGACTGTGCCAGGCAATGTCTCTCTCAAGACTTCATTGTTCAGAGAAGGACCTGTCACTTCTTTACTTAAAAGCCAAACCTCCCACTTAGGTAACTGAATCCGAATTTATCTATGTAACTACATACTACAGAGCCTATTTTTAAAGCGCCTTTTTTTTTTTTTTTTTGGTAAGAAATGGTATTTTACCTAGGCTGTTATCATCATCAGAAACATCCATAAATACACCTCCTTCTTCATCCATATCCTCTTCAAAGTCTTCCTCCATACTTCCTAAGGAGACTTCCTCATCATCCAGATCACTGAACTCATCTTCATCATCAGAATCCTCCCCACCAGCACTGGATCCTTTGCTTCTTTGGCCTTTCTTACTGCCTTTGGTTTTTATGTTACTAAAAAAATAAGAAACAAACTTAGCACTTTACCTGGCAAAATACTGTTTACACCCAGATGACATCTACTGGCAACCACTATGTTAGAAAACCTCAAGATCGTTGCAAATCACTATACATGCAGACTGAGACCAAAGAAACGTGTTTGTTATGCACTCAGGTATGTTTTCAACATCAACATGTGGAACTGTATTATAAAAGTCAACCATTTTAAGAAGTTCTAAAGAGAATCCTATTATGAAGCTAACAGAAATGTCAGCTTCAGTATTTTATTTGCTATGTGCCTTTGCTCCTTTTCAGACAGTCTTTTCTGCAATACACACACATTGCTGCTATCCCTAGAAACTCTACTAAATGAAGAAATAATGCTTCTTTTTCCTTTAAGGAAACACGGTTCTTCATGTGCTAGACGGTTACTTGAGTTTTGTCTTCTTTCTACTATTTTTTGTTCACACCAGTCTAGTTCACAAAAATGTTCAGGTTTCAAAAACAGTTTAAGCTTTAATTCTCCTTTCACCTCAAGGCAAGAAAGTTTCTGTGTTGATTCAAAAGAGGCTACTTAATCATTAAAGGTTTTTTTTAAATTTTAAAGGTCTTTTCCAACCTAAATAAGTCTATAATTCATGAAGCTGCTGACTTCCTGAGAACTGAGCTCTGTGATTCTGGATTTCATAAAGTTTATTTACTGCAGTAGGTCCAGTTCCTTATTGCAGCAGTACCATTATGCCCCATTCCACCTACTCTTGTACTTGGTAATTCTCAAACAGAAACCTGAGACCATGAAAAACAAGATTTTTTTCCTTGCTCACTGAGTCACTGCATTGCATAAACAAAATACTAGAGGTCTCATGTGTCAAGCCAGCAGATGTAAGAACCACAGGATCACGATTCTCCATTATGGGACATGCAGAAACGCAGCATTACCCAGCATTCAGCTGCTACTGCCCTTTTTGCAATGTGATATTCTGAGTGGCTTTGAAAAAGGTCCATGCAATTTTGCAAAGTAAGACTCTACACAGATATGAAAAGAAGAGATGAAAGAACCAATTTCAAGTCTTACCCAGCAAAATCAAGGTCATCCTGGCCAACATCAATGGCATTATCAGCAGCTTCAAATGCATCTGGGGGAAAAAAATTGTTTATTACTACAAAGTCAAACAAAGAAATATGAAGTAATTGCAAAATAGATTATTTCTAGGTATCATTTTTCTGAGTTTATATAATCTGCATCAGTAACAAAGGGCCCTGATACCAAACAGTTCATGCTCCTATAGAAAAATACTCCGTAAAAGAGTTACCTAAAGCTAACTGGATTTTTTTCTGTGAAAAGTAATGAAAGTTTTCTTTTACCCAGGATGTCATTTCTGGCCAGAACTAGATGATGTGGAAGCAGACACAAACAGTTGAAACACTGGACACACACACATTTTCTCAGTGACTCAAACTTAGTTGGCAGATGGGATATCGCAAGTCTCAATACTTGCTCCAAGCCAGATAGAACTCAATTAAGAAACCCCAAGCAAGTGTCATGCCAGCTAATCTGCATGTTAATTTTCAGATAAGAAGTATTCAAAACAAATTTTCACAGAAAAGCAAGCAGGCTAAAGGATGAGAGCTCCTATTATCAGATTCACTTAAGAACAAATTGCTATACAAAATAGCAGATAGAAACAAAACCTGAAAAATTACAACTTGTTTCAAAGGGTAAACACTAACATTAAAGGGTACTATATATAGGTATGAAATTCTGAGAGACAGTCAACTCAGAGGTACTAACAATAAAGCAACAAACACAATTATTAACAGATTCTTGCTGTAACTAAGCCCATGTTACTTGAGTCACTAAGGAAAAATCCAGCTATGGGAGTTCAAAATTCTCCAAAAATACTGTAGAAATCAGTTATGGGGAGCTTGCTGGTTTTTGTGGGGTTAGTTTGGGTTGGGGTTTTGTTCAAATATATGTAGTATTCTATAAATAAAATATGAAATCATAAAGTAATGGACTTTTTATGGTACACTAACAAATTCATATTCTGGAACCAATCATATGCTAACTCCAAAACAAACAAAGTACATGCTACAGGAAGAGCTAAGACTACTGCAGAAGTTTGCCAGGGACCTAACTGAAGAAATAACCTTATGAAAGACGTAAGGAAGAATGTAAGAAAGATTGAAAAAGGCCAATCAGCAAAGAAAGAACAGAAGCAAACGTTACATGCTGGTAGAAAAAGTTATTTAATTCTCAGACTACACAAGGAAAAGAACAAAAAGGCATGAACTGCTACCCACAGCTTATGTTCAAAATCAAACAATTTCTAACCATTTGAACTAGCAACTATTGGAGTCGTGAGAGCAAGACCTCTGTTACAAGACGGCCACCCAGCCGGCTTGTGTGATGAACAGGATGAAATGCTGGCTGTAGTAGCACAGAATGGGAATTGGAAAGCAGGGTTTTTTAACACTTCCATATTCGTGTATCTGGCCCTTTTATACAATATAAACTATGAAAAGGATAAATTAATGATCTGAAAAAGCAGGAAATACTGGCATAGTTACTACAGGAAAAAAACAACTTTACCCAATACTCTTTCAAATTCATCATCATCTACATCTTCCACACTTTCTTCATCATCCTGACGCCTTTGTTTCTCTCTCCTCTTATCAAACTTAGAATAAAATCTGAAATAATACATTGCTCTTAGACACAAGATTACAGGTAATGATCTTTATGACAAATTTATTAAAAAAAAACCCAAAACATTCTGCAAGTTGTTTCACATGTATGTTGCCAGTTAAGGAATGGCTTCAAATGCATCTCGAATCAGAAATGTATATTTTTTGTGTTTCAAGGAATATAAACCACTACTGTAAGATTTTAAACAAAGAAGTTTCACAGCCAAAGGTGCCAGAAATTATTCTGAACATAGTGAATCTTGAAAAGGCTACAAGAAAGATGTGAAAATCTGCCTTATGCTGGTAAGAAAGAAAGGATCAAGTTCAACATGAATCTAACTGAGGGGGGGGAAGACTCAGCCATTAAGTTCTATTAAGTTTTTCCCTGTAGCCCTCTTCCTCTGCATGCTTAGTTCTACCTTCTGTCAGCCATTTTAAACCACTTTCTCTCCTTCATTTCATGTTAAAGAACCACCAAACACAGAAAGCAATTTTTGGCAGATACAATAGCAAAAGAGTACAGCACTTTGTATGGAAGACTTTAAATGTGTGACCACAGTTAACAACTGTTAACTTTCCACAGGGGGCATGACTGTAAGCTGCTTTTCTTTAATCTCAAAATTAATACCACTTTTTAATTTCTTTTTTATATTATATTCCTCAATATTGTATCGATTTAAAATAGTAAATGCCACTAAACTGATACTTCACAAAAGCAATGACTATATCAATAAAACAAAACAAAATCAAACAAAGTGAATTCAACAACGTAAATGAAGTTAATTCACACACTGATTTCCTAAGGAGACACTAACCAGTATTCTGAGCTAAGAAGAATAAATCTTTGCCATACATGTATCACTTCAACTTTAATGTTACAGTTACATTTTTATATCATGACTATGACTATAATAAAAAAAGACAGGGAAAACTAGCTCCTCTGACTTTTTTTGCATTGTTCCATCCTAATAAGCTTTGATGCTAGCAAGAAGATATATTCCATTACTTTTTTTTTTTTAGTATACTTCTAATGCATAAGAATTACAACCCACAAGACATTCATCACTACCCATTGTTTAAGGCTTCCCTATTACAATGTCAACTTAGTTAATTTTGGACTACAAGTGCTGGTTGCTTATCTTCATAAGTGATATTCTTCCCTAAGCACTTTTGACAGATGTTGAAATTACATTCTAAGGAAAGTACTATCATCAAAAGTCACTCAAATTAATCAAATTTTGAAAACACTTGGAATACCACAGAATACTTAACAAAATGCAATGGGTTCTGATGGCACTGCATTAAAGAACACCACTTCAAATGAATGTTCACAAGTATTTCATTACCTGTGAAAAAACACTTCATCCACTGGGATTTTGCTTTCGTCTTTGGCACGGAATTCCTTACTGTTGACTGCAAAAAGAGAAACAGAACTGATTTTACCTCAGGTTGAAATGACTGTTATCCTTTTAAAAGATTAAACACCAGGCACAGACAGAAATATGTAGATACCCAGTGTCACCCATTAAAAAAAGTGGAGCTCATCTCAAAACCTTTTCAAACAGACAGGGAGGTTTGCAATCACCTCCAACAGGAATGCATTTAAAAAACAGAAATAAAACTAAAAAGGAAAAAAAATACTAGTAGGAAATCAGATAAACTTGCTGCCACGAACTAAAACACTGGAACCACTTCTGCCCAGCACTCCTGGCAGTAGAAATGCACATCAGCCGCTGCAAGGCAGGATCATACACCAGCTGAATATGTTGAAGAAGGGACTGAGCCTCACCCTGTCTCTAGGGCCACCCCACCTCTTCTTCCTTGCCTAGCCCTTCTGAAGGCTTCACAGCCACCCACTGCAGCACTCCATGTTTCTGTGATGGCAGCTATGTCATAGCTTTCCTGTACCCCTATGGCTACTGGCTCCTCTTGTTTGTTGCCCATGTTGTGTGCATTAATGCAGATGCTTTTCAGTTGGGCTACTGATCCTGCCGGCTTTCTGAGGGCAGAAGCCCTAATTCCTACGTGACTGTTCATAGGTGCTTCCATGGTTTCTAACACATCAATAACCCTTGGTGTCTTTGCTGCCTCCATGCAACAGCAAAGCGAAGGACCTGACTGGCACATTATCCCTCAAACATTAGCATGCTGCCCCCAGGCTTGTCCCTAGCAAAGCTGGGTTTATCCCTTCCATCTTTCTTATATAATTTTAGAAATCTTTATGAACTCCAACAAATATTATTCATAAAATTAGGATACCAAAGAATGTCATATTTATGAGCAAAATATTTAGTATTTATAAATTCATGTCTCCCTAAGATTAGTACCCTAACAATTTGCTCTTCTTAAACCATGACAGAAGAACTCAGGACATCTTCTAATTAGAAATATTACCTCACATAAATTGCAAGGCTTTCTTTAGCTCTTTCCCCCCCTCCCCTAAGTGGTCATACTGCCAGATACAAATTTGAAACCATGTTCTCTACTACTCAAGAGGCTAACAGCTGAAGTAACTGACTTTATGTCATTCCGTTCTTAAAATGATTGAAAGGATATAAAGTTGAAGCTGTGAAGATTCCATGCACCCTCAATAAGAAGATTAGACCTGATCCTGAAACCAGACACCACCATGGCACTCCTGATGGGCAGGACTTTCTTTTATTGCTAACAGAAATAGCACAGATGGTGCAGATGACACATGTCCACAATAACTAGATAAAAGTCTTTTAGCCATCCTAATCTTCACTGAAAAGAATCTTACCTGCAAGTTTCTGCATATCCTTCATAAACTGCTTCTTCTTCGGCTGCATTACCACACTGCTGGTGTTTTCTGTAGAAAAATATAAATCAGAAACAAATTACTACTGACACAAAACTGTGAGGAGTGACTAACACCAGAGGGTTTTGCTGCCAACCATAAGGACCACAAGAGTCTGGAGCAATGGGTTGACAGGAACCTCATGCAGTCCAACAGAGTGAATTGCAAAGTCCTGCAACTGGGCATGAAGAAACCCATGCACTAATACATGCTGGCGGCTGCACAGCTGGAAAGCAGTAATTTCTGCTCTGTAGATGTGAAAGGCAGTAGTATGTGACTGTCAGCTAGTTCTGAGTTGCAGACATCTCTTACAGCCCTGAAGAATGATCCCACTCCTGTTGCATGACATGCACCCAAGTAGTAGGCAAACACCAAGGGCTACTTGGCTATCTGAGAGAAAAAGAGTTTGATCACCATCAATGGACAAGATCATACACTAATATGTACAGAGAAGATCATACCTTTGCCTTTATGGAGTTTGGGATTTCTGTACACAAACCGATCCAAGAATCTCATTAATGTGAAATCCTGCAAAGGGTCACCCGAGTACTGAATGTGATTTCCCTAAAAGAAGAAAAAAGCCAACTATCATTGAGGTCTTCATTTTAGAAAGACAGCAACTAAACACAGAGGACTCAGATGAAGAATAACATTAAACCACACTTCAAATCAAAGACAAAGACCTGGAGATACTTCACCACATACACCTGACCAGTTAATACACTCCTGTACAGATTCCTATTTTTGGAATTTCAGTATTTTCTTAACTAAAAACCACCTCCCTCACTTTGTTTCAGTGATGAACTGCCTTGCAATGTACTGTGCTAACAGCAGTGAATCTTCAGCACTACTTGTATACCATATATTCAAGTGAAAATATTCTACATACATAATTATGTAAGTTTGAGTATTTTTGACACAATACCATCACAGTATAAAAAAAGAATTTGTTCCAACAGTAGGGTTCCCCACATAAAAACTCAAGTTAAACTAAGAGATAGACCAAACCTCTGAAAAAGCTTTAAAGATCATGTAAACACCCACATTTCTAACAAGTTAAATACTTCTGTGAGCAGTCTCCTCTATATAGTGCACTTTAATTCCCTGAAAAGCTTTGCATTTCAATGTGTATTACGGTGCTGCAGCGTGCAAGGAGGCTTTATAATGTATTTTTCGAATGACAAAGGACAGCTTACATAAATCAACCTTCCAAGCTCCAGACTAGAAGAAGCACTTACTTCTAGAATTGTTCTTGCAAATAGCGCCACAGATGGATGAAAATGTTCAGAGAGCTGAAAAACATTAACAGCTTATTTATTTCTACTCCAAAAAGAAATGCAATCATTACTCAGCTTGACATGACTTCTGACAACACCACTATGTCATAAGACTTACTCAACATATACCGTAGATGCATGCAGTAGTGCAAGGCTGATGTACTCTTCCCTTGAACAGCTGAAGAACTTCAAATCCTGATCCTTTGTTTGCATGAACTAAATACATTCCAACATACATAAAAACCTTCAGCGATACAAAGCTAAGATCTGAAAGTCAAAACAGATTCTCACTGTCGAAATCTCCACTTAAAAATTCCTAACCCCTACTCCAGAATATCAGCATCACATGTAACATATACAAGCTTAAAGCTAAACAATGTATCAGCTTCCGCCTTTCTGTTACGTGTCCCAGGTAGCTACCCCAAGAATAACCAAGTTCATTTTCTCCTCTCAAATCCAAAGGCCAAGCTAATAAACACAGTAATCCGCAACATATGAATGCCTTACCTTCTTCAGTTCCCAAAGGCTTGTACTTTCAGCACCACAGTATAAGGGACTCCGGTGCATAGGATCATAGGAAGCTCCACTCTTCCTGCCTATGACACAGAGGAGAGGAAAACAAACTGCCTCAGGCAACTTTATGACAGCATTATTTTCATTTCACCATGACTGTAATGCAGCCCATCATTCTTAGCTGGACAGGTCACAGATGCTCTCAGTAGCAAGTAAGGATATTCAGCTGCACTTCCCCACTGTACGAGCAGGTATATAGGTGAGCTCCTGTGTGCTTCCAAGGAAGCTCCTGAAAACCCCTGCTATGTTCCAAAAAGTCCTCAAGAAACAGTGAAGCTAGAAGCAGATTTGTCCTGGGTTCAGCAGTAGCAGTCATTTTTCTC
>JAOEHX010057228.1:0-18341 GCA_025448015.1 Bolborhynchus lineola
CATTTAAACAAAGAAACAAAATAAATGTCAAATATTTTATTTACACACAGTGTTATATATATATATATATATATATATATATATATATATATATACACACACACAGTGGGCACATCAATGCTGGGGCCAGGAACAGTAGTTCAATTTTATAATCTATAACTTACTCCTTATCTTATTAACAGTGTTGAATAAGATCAGCATGCCCAGTCTAACCAGACACAACAGAACAAGTAGCGAGAATGTGCGTGGACAAAAAAATCAAAAGAAACTTCATCTGAGAAGTATAAATGCTTTTAACCTATGAAATAGGACCCTTTTTGGATATTCAAGCTCCCCAGACTTGGATGAAGATTTGTGCTCTGTCATGTAAGAGATTTTTATTTATTCTGTTATGTTGATTTATAATTTGGTTGAAGTTTTCCTTGCTTTCTTATAGCTGAAGAATGACCACCTGGAGGGTGAGGAATTAGAAATAAGTTTTCTTACGCCCTTTTTGCTACTGGAGTAATGAAGACTTTGGTGGGAGTTGTGGCTTATAGTAAAGCCTGACAAGATCAGGTTAGGCAGGATTTCTTACAGAATGTAGCTAAGATAGAAAAAGCTCTGTTTTTCATCACATGTCTTGGACAGATGCTCTTGGGTTGATGATTTTGCTGTTGACTTCAGAGAGCTAAAGTGCATGACAATATTTACTCTAATGTTATTATTACAGCCAGATTGATGTTTTGGATAAAACAAGTGAATTATAACAGTTGTGCCATCCTCTTAGAGGAGAAAAGATTGTTCCAAGAGAAATCATTTGTCCCACAGTTTATTTCCTCGACCTACAAGACAGCTAGTTGTGAAGCTGGAGAGTGCAGCTGGAGAAAGGCAGGAGGATATTGGATTTGCAAAGAGAGAGACGCCTCCTGTTGCCGGCTGCGGGGAAGACGCAGGTAACACATTTAGCTCCCAAATAATGTTCAATTAGATGGACATGTCATCTAAACACCTATTCCACTGATGAAATAAGATGTCTTCCTGGATGAAGTGCTCCATTCACAAAGTAATGCTACTGCTGCTGGATATTTATGATATATGAAATGAGGATAGACAGAAACGTTTTCCTATATGTAGAAGACAAACTAACAAATAAAAATTATGTCCCCATTCTCAACTGACTGAGATTCGGGTATCACTTGCTTCAATAGAAATCTCCAAGGCTTTAATTTGGGTGAATACCATCGAAGATTCAGGATTTATCTCTCCTTCAGATCCTCCATGGCAGTCATACATTAATTTTTCAGTAGTGAACATGAAGAAAGCCTGCAGTGTTCCAGCTCTGTCAGGAGCAGTTTTGTCCTCACCTCATTAAGATGTCTGTTATTATAAGGCAGAGAATATGTCCTTTCTCTTTCTCTGTCACTTTAATACAAATAACAAACAAGAAGCCTGACATCCATTTGCAGGGATGATTTAGGCATTCCGAGAGCATATACTTGTGGAAATAAATAGCTTTGGAGATTACATGTCCAGCGCAAACTTCAAAAGCACACAGGTGGGCAACCTTGCATGACATGCAGGTGCTTCTGTGATTTCTTCTAAACTCCTTTGAAGTTTTAAAATGCTTAAATACCTTACAAATTTGATCAGAAGACCAGATCCTCAGGGTCTCAATCTTGTGATCATGGACATTGGTTTCAAAAGACTGGTTGTGCAGAGAAATGGTAGATGTTGTCTGTGGAGCTAGGGTCAAATAATGAAATGGTTGAGCCAGACACCATGTAACTTGTGCAAGTTCTGTCTCCGAGGTCTAGTGGTGACCTCCTGGGCTTCCCTGAGTCCTGTGCAGCCCTGAGCATCTTGTCTTTTCCCAGAAAATGAAGTCTTTCCAATCATGCTTATTATCAACACTACAATAAACAAATTCTTTAAGGCTATCCTTATGACAAAGAGCTTTGTATTAAAAGCAGTGAAATGAATCAAGAAAAGTGAGTTTTCTCTGGTTGAGTCTTGCAGGTATTTTGCTTCCATTTTCCTTCCACATTATGAGAAGTATTAAATCAAGTTGGGGATTTATTTTTTTTTCTCTCTCAGCCTCCCCGGAGCTCCTAAAATTACGTATTTTCCACTGCTTTCTAAGAAGATTACTAAGCCAGCTGACCCAAACAGCAGTGGCACCAATTAGACATCATTCAAAATTAATAACCACTATGATGATAACAAATCAAAAGATTTATTCTTCTGATGGGAGAATCATTTTAATTAATTTAATCCTTGTGGAAAGATCAGCTGTGCACAGTCCTGCTCACCAGAGGGGCCCATTTGTCCCTGTCTGTCCCCCATCACCTAAAGCCAGTGAATATGATCAGTAGCCAGCACTTAGGGAACAATAAGAAACAGATTGTACTGTCAGGCTTCATTAAAGATCATCATTAGTATTCCAATTTGGAAACAGTCAATCTACCCTAACCTTTTACCAATTCTTTTCGGCTGCTTTTGTGAAGTTTGGTTCAGCTGCTAAACGCAAAAACTCTGCACAGGCTTTTTGAAGAAAGCAAGCTGGATCTGGCTGATGCCTGTCAGGCTGCAGCTTAGGGACAAAGCTCGGGGGAAACACGGGTTACGCAGACGGGCTCTAAATGATATCATGTGCAGCTGCTTATGAGCGGAGTATTTCTGGGCAATGAAACTTTCTTAAACTTGAAGCTTAACAATGCTGAATGGAAACGAAATGGATATGGCACTTTCTTTCATCCCATTGCTGAGGTTGGTTTTGGTCCCAAGGGGGTTTTTGTGGGCTGTGCTCTCCTGCTCCCCTCCAGTGAGAGCTGCAGAGGGCATTTGGAGCATGTTGATGAGGGAGACGGAATTTGAGATGTGTTTGTAGTTCACTTTATCTTTTTTTTGCTGAGGTCAGATTGCTTTGTTTATTTGCTCTTGATTCCAGTGGCTGGAAATAGTTCTGGAGAAATGGGTTATAGTATTTTGGGATATATTTTTGTCCAATCATCCCTTTATCTCAGTCATATCCTCTGGCTATGCAGGAGATGTATCTTGGATCTTAGTTTTCAAAACAGTTTGGCTGCCAGGCAATGATCACATTATTTTAATATTCTTGACATTTATCATTTGTTAACCTTTGCACTTGTCCAAACAGCTTCCTGAAGATGGTGGGAGGGCATGGATGCTTCAGGAATGCTCTGCTAGAAATCCCAAAATTAAAATACCACCCTGTCATTTTGAATCATCTCTTAGAGTGCTTCAAAAAATAGGTTTTTTTCTAACATGCTCTATGTATCAAGAGGAGTTTCACAGAGATTATGAGAGCAGAATTAGGTTAGTGAAATAGGGAAGGAGGGAAATAAAGTTGTTTCTTAGTACAAAAACAACTGTCTCTCCAAATTTGATTAACAATTAAAAATGTTATGATTACCGTAAGAGAATGAAAAAACCCAAGAAACCCAAGCAAAACCCTAGTGTGAATTAATGTAGCTTCTCTGCAAAACCTCAATTTTCTCTAGTTTAATACCACTTCATTTTCTGAATGTTTTCTACAGTTCAGTAGCCCTCTTGGGACAATTATCTGCAATAACTGGTTGCTCATTGCATCCTCATGAAGATTTCTGCTACTTGATTCCAGGAATAAGCAGGCTTTTCAATAAACAAAAATTGCCACAGTATAAGTAGATACTTCATAAGGATGAACTAGCACAAAATGCTCCTGCCACCCTGCCATCTTTAAATTTTTCCAAACAAAACCCAATGATAAGGAAAACACTTTTTATGCCATTATATGGAAGAAAATCCTTTAGATAATCACAGCTGAAGCCAAAGTTCATAAAGTTTCCATGTGAATTTGATCTAATTTCCATTACTTTTATGCTTTCTGTGGTAAAAACTTAAAAAGCTAAGAGGGATTGTTATTTTTCTGTCTGAGAAAATAGAAAAACTTAATTTGCTGATAAAATACAATGGTGATGTAAATAAATTTCAAATGTTTTCCTGTGTACTTTTTGCTGTGCATAAGTTCTTGTATCTCACCTCTCCTCCTTTACCAGGATGGTTTTAGCCACATGTTGGAACAGTGCAGATACCAACCTGGCTGATCCATTTTTGCAGGTTTAGTTTTCAGATGAATTTGTTTTTCATTTAGGAGCAGGTTAATGTATGGTATGGATGTGAAACCAGAAATAGAAGCAGGGTACCTCTTTTTCTGTCAGAAACAAAGTAGTATTATTGTTGTAGCTATTGTTACAGCTGTTGCCATTGTTACGATTATCTTCATTATTATTATATCTTATAAGGTGCTTTAAAATGTGATTATTCTACTAGAATGTTTTCTATTTATTTTTTTACCTGATTGGAATAACTACTTGAAACTACTCCATTTATTTTCTTATCTGCCTTTAAAGAATCATAATGTTGCCTCATGCTGCAGATGAACCTAGGTGTCGAAATGCGTTGCATGATAGTGTGATTTCTTGACAGTGCTTCAATCTTAATAGTAAAGCTAAAATTTGAAATACAGAAAAATAAATGCAGATGTATATCAAAGTAGAATGCAGCTCACTAAAATGTTAGCTAGAAATGCTCATAAAAATAACAGTATAAAATAATGACGGATATTACCAAAGATTTCTACAATTTCTATATATCTCTCTTCAAGAATGCGTATTCCCAAGGAACAATGAGAAGAACTAAACAAAAAGTTTAGGAAGTGCCACAAATGGATGATGTACAGAATTCAATAAAAACACTTTCCTGATTAAGAAGTATTTCAGCACAAAATCTTCTCCACTGCTGTGGCTACAACAGATTTGGTGAGATTCTGCTACTGTATGATCTGCATGTTACATGGTGCTGTTGGTAAAATATCACCCATCTTAAGTAGCTATGTGTTTTAAAGGTTTCTCAACATTGTGGTTTGTGATGGGATCCCAACTTTGAGTGGGAGTGAGGAGATTTCAGAAACACCCCACTCTATAGGTTCTGCACAAGATAGGAGCCTGGTTAAAGGTAATATACTGCTAACAACATGCTTTTATTCATGCTAAATAGCTGACTTTGCCTCGGTGTGCTGGGAAAAATAACTGTGCTTTAGAAAACTGTGCTTAAATTACAGCACCAAACAGGGCAACTTTTATTTCCCCAAACTACTCATTTACTTCAGTGACTATTTTGTTTGAGTGGTGTTAGTTATTTACTTTGTAAGATGCCTTTTCACTAGGGTTGCTGGTTGGAAGAACCACTGAGAAACAAATGCACTAAAGAAAATAGAATGTGACAGTCAAAATACATTTTAAGGATGAAATTTGGAGGAGGAGGAGGCTGACCCATCAGAAGGGATCAGAACAAATCTGCTGAATGGGTTACCAGGAAAAAAGAATAGGTTTTTAAAGTGTTTATTTCCCTCACCTATTTCACATGTTTTCGCCAGCAAGCAATTAATGCCATTAGCAAATCACATCCCCCCCAAATTCAGTATACTTGCATTCTCTAGCACTGCCTTTTTATTGCAGACTTGAATTCCCTTGATAGACTCTGCTTATCATTGATAATACAGTTGTTAAGATGCTGAAAAAGAGATATGTAAGAAAGCAAGACTATTTGATTTTATTTTAATCTCAAACTCAGGATGGGATCCTCTTGCTGTAGGTGAAAGGCTGCCGCAGTAACCACCCACTTAGCTGAAATGGGTATTCAGCGTATTAGTTACACTGAAATACTGATGGCAGTCTGGACGAAATTTGAAAAGCTTTGTCTTGCAGAGCTGTTACCTGGTGCCTTTAGAAAGCTCGATTTCGGACATGCTGGGTCTGCTTTTGATCTCAGCCCAGGGAGGCTGGACCATGTACAAATGGCCAGGACTCCAGAGCCAGTATGGGTGATGAGCACATGCCAGGATTTGGTTTCCAGGAGCACTGATAGAGCCAGTTCCTTACACTTAGGGAATATTTGCCATCTTCCCCCCCCCCCTTTTTTTTTCCTTTGCTCCCCTTTTCTCTCTCTTCTTTTTATTTTTTCTTTCTCTCCTTCTTTCCCCCCACATTGTCTTCTGTCTTTCCTCCTTTCTCCCTGCTCTTTCTTCCTTTCTTTTCACCCCCCCGTCCGTTTTTCCCTGCTTTTTTCCTGTTTTCTGACCCTTTCTTTGGCAGTACAGCTATTTGCTGCACATGCAGAGCTTGAAGAAGATAAGAGTTCTTTTAAAAAGTGCAACTACAAGTGGGTTGCCAAGTATAATAATGAAGAAAAGAGTAGAAGCTACCCTTTAACAGGAGCAGAGGCATCGCTTGGATTCGGGCTAAGCTTGCTTTATGTTGAAGACCATCTGCTGCATAGAGGTTTGAATCCAAATCAGAACTACACTGCCCTCCTGTGTCCACAGCAGGGAAATCGCGTGTAGAAAGGGAAAGGCTTAGAGAAAGACAGCTCCGTCACTGAAGAAGTGTCTAGTTTTGTGTCATGTATGTTAAGCAAAAAGAACAAAATTATTCCTGTGCCTGACTACTTAGAGAAGCCAGGTTTTATATATATATATATATATATATATATATATTCATATAAAACTCTAACTCTTCCTGCTTAGGGCAGATTTTGCCCTCAGCTTCACCCAAAACAGAAAAAGAGGATTGTCTGAATTGGAGGTTTTTTTTTTTCCAACTACACATTCACTGCCCAAATATTTTGGAAGCTTTGCAAGATGCTCTGCTTTTACATGCAACCAGTTCAGGCTCCAGTGAAGCCTCATGTAAAGACTTCAGGGATCCTGACCATTTCATAATTTTGGATTTGAAAGCTATCACTGACAATATATCCAGGGATAGAAAGCCCTGCCGCAGATGTGAGGTTGCTCAATTAGTTATTTTTACCACCCCAAATGCTGAGTTCAGCAAATTCACGGATTTCTGGAAGGCTCAGGCTGAAACCTCTGAAAACCAGGATGTACAAGATCAAGATCTCCATGGAGCCCTCTTCTAACCATGCTGGAGCCAGCAATAAGCCTATGGGGTTTAGTCAGCACACCCCAGTAGTGTTGACTCTGCCAGGAACAGCTACATTGAACAGCCCAAAGGCTAATTCAAAGGGCTTTGCAGGGACACGAAATGGTGGGTAACAAAGAGTTTCCCAGAAGTCCCTACCCCTTGTCCAGCTTGCAGCAGAGTGGACTTGCAGTGTCCTGAGCTGTGAATGGTTCTGCTCTCCCATCTCTGTACCTGCAGGGTTGCTCCATCCACCTGCGAGCCTAGAAATAAAATAGCTCCTGAGAATCAGAAAAACTATCTAAACCAATCTTTTCGTGAAAGGCTAGGAATAAGAAGAACAGCTCATTTTAAAATGAGATGTCATGCACTTAAAAGGAGACAGTGTCCTGCAAGAGTAAGTAGGTGGTATAGGAAAAAAACATGTGAATATATAGAGCTGTTGCTTCTTAAGGAGTCCCCTCTGATGGTGTATACAAATCAGGAACATCTTGCACTTCCTCACTGAAGTAATCCAAGCCACAAACTGAGTAGGGCTTTCCTCCCTCTTATGCCAGTACATCTTGGTAATGCCTCTTCAAAATGAGTTGGTTCCTAGAAGGCAAGTGCAGAGACCTGTATCTAACAGAACAGCAGTAAGACATGCAGGCAGTGAAAGCAGGAAATGGGTGACTGAACACCAAATTTGATTCAGTGTTGCTGGTAAGAGATAAACTGGACAGATCCTGGAGAGGACAGATTTAGAATAAACCAGCAAAGGATTTATTGCAGGGAGTTGCAACAGGTTTACTGCAATGATAACATAAAAGTGGTAATTCTTATTCCTTGAAGTGTTCTGAAGACAGAACCTTTCATAGTTTGAAGAAATCCCGGATTTCTTCTTGGGGACAAAAGTGAAAATAACACTAATAAAAAAAATTATTTATCATCAGATATTTCTAAGCATGGAAGCTGAAAGTCAAAATAAGCCACTATCTTTAAAGCCCCTGAGACTCAATTTTGTTTTTATTGAATCACTTTATATCCAGATGAATCTACCAGGGAATTAAGTCCCATGAATGCAGGTCTGGAATTTGGTCTCCAGCTTCTCTGAGTGCAGTTCTGGGGACTTATAGTTCCGACGACAAAACCTCAGCATAAAAATGATATGGCCATTAAAGAAATCAAGTTGCATTTACCCAAACCCACAGTTAAGAAACAAAAATACCTAATCAATTAATAGCAAAACTGCATAACTACCATCTCCAGTGTGTTACAGCTGCCAAAGAAACAAGTCACCAGTCTGGAGAACTTGAGCAAAGCAGTAGATCTCCTTTCTGCTCATGTAACTTAGATAACAGCAGCTGAGCATCTGCCTCAGCTCCCAGCTGCATGATTTGGCTATCAGTCAAAGAGTTCCAGTAAACACGTTGGGTGACCTAAATCTTGTACCAGTGCACAAGCGTCAATGAACACTACCACTCAGTTTGCAGAGGCAGGTGACCCCTATCACCAAGTGAAACATCAGAGGAATTGCTCTAATTCGTGACAATTTGTCATGAATCACAGCGATTACTCCTCTGAGAAGAACTCTGGAACAACAGTGTGCTCTGCTTGACAGCAAAAATTGTTATGTTTATATTAGTCAAGGGTTTGTTAGGAACAGATCATAGAATCACAGAATGGTTTAGGTTGGAAGGGAACTTAAAGTTCATCCAGTTCCAACCCCCTGCCATGGGCAGGGACACCTTTCACTAGACCAGGTTGCTCCAAGCTCTGTCCAATCTGGTCTTAAACACTGTTAGGGATGTTCAATCAATAAACAGAAGCAAGAGATGCAGAAGCTTTTACATCTACACCACAATGAGTTCGGCTTTTCAATACTTAAAGGGGGTTTATAAGAAAGATGGTGACAAACCTTTTAATAGGGCCTGCTGAGATAGGACAAGGGCTGATGGTTTTAAACTAAAAAGAGTAGTTTCACACTGGATATTAGGAAGAAATTCTTTCCTATGAAGTGTGGTGAGGCACTGGAACAGGTTGCACAAAGCGGTGGTCGATGTCCTATACCTGGAAACATACAAGGTCATGTTGCATAGGGCTCTGAGGATCATCATCTAGTTGAAGATGTCCCTGCTCATTGCAGGGGAGTTGGACTTAGATAATCCTTGAAGGTTCATTCTGACACAAACCATTCTATGATTTGAAGTTCAAGAAGCTCATAGGCTGAATTGGATTTAGTCTGGTCCCTTGAATTCTCTGTCTGCACTACACCTATTTGGAGCTGTCTGAACAGGCAGTTGTTGGTTCAGACCCTCAGCTCTATTGCAGAGCATATCTGCTATGCACCTGGAGTAGAGGCTCTGATTTAGCATCTTCTGAAAAGAATCTTAAGTGTGTACAGCAAAAGTGCTCTGCAGATCCAAGTGACAAATCAGAAAAGGGAATCACTTCAAAACCATAACGCTGCTCCAACACAAAAAATGCTTTGGTAGATGCAGCTACTGCAGCCACTGTCTAATGTTTTCCTGTATTTCCTATGTTTTTCCATAGCATTAAAAGCAAAACACTGAAGAACTTTAAAGGCAGGTATTCTGGGTGAGAAATGAAAAGCTCTCTGTCCATGGGGTACTGGGGTATATTAAAGAGTGCAGTGTTAGAGTGGATAAAGATAAAAGATGATAGCATGGATAAAGACTCCTTTCAATTCCTGAGTCAGTTTGTAGAGGCCACTGCAGTCTGGACATACCCAGATCTCATAGTGCAGCAAGAATTCTTTCTGATTTTCAGCCTTTAGGACCTCTTTATGATGATGGTGCATTTCTTACTGTGCTGTCAAAGAAAATCTTTGAGGTTTCATTCCCTATGTGGTTTTGGTTGTTCAAATATTGCTTCCAGAATGACTAGGTGAAGATTAAGATATCAGTGGCACTTTTTTCACCCCGTTATTACACAAAAATAATGTCTTACATTTAAGATGTCAATCATTTATGAAAATTACAAATATGCACCTTTTTTTGTCAGTATGTTCCAGTGTTTTGATGAATACTTTGGTAGGATAGATATTTCTCCTAACAGAAAAATTTGTTGAAAGAAGAGTTTGAGATAAACCTGTAAAAGACGTAAGTTTATATGAAAGAGCCATTCAAAACAGACACTGAACAGATAAATTTGGAGCTATTTTAACATTACACTCTAAGTGGATGCATTCACAGCAATTGTGTCAACCTCTGGAAGTTACTGGTTTGAAATGTTACCTTTGAAACTATATTTACAGTCTGTTTCAGAAGTGGTACTCTGTTGTCAATGATGATGACTATGAAAATCTGTTTTGTTTCAACAGACCTCCCAGAGGATTATATCAGCTGAAATAACTTTTCCTCTTCTGCTTAAAACACAATTTGGGTATACGTTAAGTCCACACACAAATGTGTGTTTAGCCCATTTTGGTTTTTTAGTTAACTCCTGCAGTGTCAACAAGGACTTTACTAGACTTAACTGTCTTGTAGAGAAGAGTCAAAGCCAATTTCAAGATTTGATTCAGGCCTGGTATGTGTAATGATACTGAGGCATCACCTTGCCTAAAACCCTTCTTTCCTGTTATTGCAGGGGGAGCACGTTATACAGAAGCTCACTTCAGGAGGGACATGCAGAGAAGAACCCAGACTTGCAAAGCCAGCTCATCATGCCTTGAAAATCAGCATCCTGTTCCTGGGAGCTTCAACGTGTGCCTACCAATACTGCCTGTCTGCCTTCACCCAGTGATTTATACTGCACCACATAAGTGAACTATCATTTTATTAGCAGCTATCATGATTGGTGACTCCAGGGCAACAGAAGGCAGACAGGCACAGGTGAAGATTAGTAAATCTGAGAGGAAGCGTGTTTGTAATACTGTTCTCCTTTTGCCTCACAGAAGACATAGCCATGACCCAATGTGCAAACAAAGGGATCACCAGAGTGTACCAGGCATGCCCACGCCTGCACCTGTGCCTTAGAAATGAATGGTAGCCTGTTCAATAGTGCAAGAGCTTGCTTTGTTAGTATTTCATATATTAGAAATAAAAGAAGCTTACATCTCTTTCTCTCGCTCTTTAGTCCCCCAGCCCACAGACTAAGCAAGAATTTACCATCTTGCTATAAAAAGAAAAGAGGAGGCTCAGAAGCTCTCTTATTCTTTAAGAGATTTTTAAATGATGGATTGAAAGTGGAGGAGCTAGTAAATCTGCTGGGGTTTGATGGCATAGGTCTGGTGATGTCTAAACTGTGAAACTTTGACATTTGTGAATATCCAGTTAAAGGCAACATTAAAGACAACAGAGCTCTTTTGCTTTTGTGGCTTTGCTTACCAGCTACGTTGTCCCATATCGAAACAGGAGGGTTGGGAGGAGAGGAGAAAATCCATCAGAAATTTAGCAGCTTGAAAAAAAACAACCCCAAACGTTTATAATCAGCTTGAGGGCTCAGTGGATTTGTGAAATCGTTTAGGATTAACAGGCTATTGATTGCTAATAAAACAATATTTAGCTTTGTCTGATGAACAGCAATGGAAAAAGGTGTGGGCACCTTGTCAAACAAGACCCATTGAGGGCAGATGATGGGTTAAGTGTGGGGGTCTGAGTGGCAGCGTGGGTGCCTGGTCTTCAAGGAGAACTTGTCAGTTGTTAGTAAGGCTGGTGAAAGGAAGGACGCCAGCGCCTGATGGCTGGGGTAGTATTAATGCAAGTTAGCTGACTAATCAGATTGAAAAAGTCTCATGGTATTTATGTCACTTTAATTTTCATCAAACAATTGGAGACGACAGCACTCTATTAAGAAGAGGTTGATCCAGAACTAAAGCTAAATAAATTAGGGTCTCAGTTTAATCAAATTATCCTTCTACTGGCCTTGGATTAACCGAGGGAGACAGCATCCGTCTAGGCACTTCTCATTGGCTGGTTTATTTTTCTTTAAAGAAGCTGCTCCAAAGAATGGGAGATTTAGCACTCATGGCTACTACTCATTATATCTCAAGCAAATACCTTTTAAGAAGTGGGAATTAATATTTATCAGGAGAATTTGCAGTTTTATCGATTTGAATTTGCAGGTTTTTCCATTTTTATGTTAGTTTTGTGCAGTTTCAGTTTTCACAAATGAACTGAAAATGAGGCAAAAATCTGTCAATAAAAAAGCTAAACCAAGAGAACTTGTAAAAAACTGGCTCAAAAATCTTATCTAATGATATCTTGTTTGATTCACAATGGATAGTTTTCTTGCCTTAAAAATCATCTGATTGCACATTTACATTTAGCTATTTTTTACTTGCATTATTCATGCAGGGTAAGTCATTCTTTTTCCTCCTTCCTACATACTTTAGACCTCTGGGAGAAGCCTTTGTGGTAGTTAGATTGTTTCTGAAAAAACAATTTTTCCAAGCTCTCTGGTATCTAATTTACACAAACAGACAGTAACTTTCTTTTTAATACTAGTAACATAAAGAAATCATGTGTTTATAGATCCTCTATAAAGATATAACTGACCTGTTGCAGTGAATCTTTCAAAACCTTGAACTCACAACATACTCCCAATGTGTGAGTTCTCAGAATCTTGGTGTAAGTCTCTCCAGTTTTCTACATATAGAAACAAAAGTAAAATAGTACATCCTTTGCTGCAAGCAACCAAACTAATTCCAGTTAACTATGAAGTTTAACTTTGAAACATGCAACATGATGGGTACCCCCTCCCATCTTTTTTGGACAAGTAATTTTACAAGAAAAACACTGTCAGTGGATGTGGTCCTGTGCCTGATTTGAGAGTCTTCTTAGAAGGGCAGGTCGTAACAAGACAAGCGGGAATGGCTTTAACCTGACAGAGGGGAGATTGAGATGAGACCTTAGGCAGAAGTTCTTCCCTGTGAGGGTGGTGAGGCCCTGACACAGGCTGCACAGAAAAGCTGTGGCTGTCCCATCCAGTGCTCAAGGCCAGGTTGGATGGAGCAACCTGGTCTAGCAGAAGGCATCCCTGTCCATGGCAGGGGATTCAAACTGGATGAGCTTTACGGCCTTTCCAACCCAAACCAGTCTGGGATTCTATTACTCCTAACTTGCTTTTCCCTCCTTGTGATCACCAATATTGCTCCTCATTCTTCTGGGGGAGTCACAACTCAGGAAAAGTGGACCCTACAAAATATCACACTCTTCCTCTAATTGCATTTTAGTTCTGCTCTTCAAGGCATTCTTATCATGCCCTTGGAAATTTAGTCACTAAGCAGTAGATCCCTGAAATTGCCATGAAAACTAGCACTAATGCTCTTTTCATTTATGATTTCTAAATTTTTCTTCATCCCTAATACTGCTATTTAGAGCTCAAACAATTAAAGCCTTTATGTTCTGGCACAACACAAGATTCCCGTCTTCTATCTGTTACTCCTCATGAACACGGAGCTGAGCTGGCTCCGGTGAACTTAACATTCTTAGATGCTCAGCCCCTCAAAAGAAGGGTTGTTGGTTCAAAGTAACTCATCTGGGTATTTCTATCCAGGTTTCACTAAATGCTTAATATCCAATGTTGATGTGACACTAAGTATCTTGTGGATATTTAGAAACCATTAAGTGCCAAATAGTTGCTATTTTGGATTTGTTTTCAGTACACAGCCCTCAGAGTTTCAGGAGTTTGGCCTGTTAACTGATATAAACTGCTACCTGTCCTCACTTGCTTTCTTACTGGGAATTAATAGCAACCACATTTTTATGGTTAAAACATGACCTAAAGTTAACATTTCATTTTACTCCAAAATGGGATAGGATTTCTTTTGTAGTTTATCTTTAGAGCCATTTGCATCCAGATATTTTCTGCTGTTGAAATACAGATACTGACAGATAGAAAAGTCTGAATTCCTTACAATACTTTCTCTTTGAACACTGGTTTAGCCTTAAGATACTTAGGATTACTTTTTTCTTTTCATTTACCCTTTGGACATTAAACAGCAAAAGTAACTCTGAAGATGACTGATTTTTCTAAACCCCTAAGTATTTTATTATTCTTTTAACATTATCTGATGAGTTATCTCAGTTAGATTCCAGAGGTCTGTAGCACCTGAAATTGTCCTGCCTTCCTCAAGCTGCTGCACAATGCACTTCTTACACAGGCACTTCCGCAGGTGCATAAATGTATTTTATCTCAAAGTAGCATCACTTCTTTTTCTACACTGTGGATTTGTTCTAATGGCAGAGACTGATTTTGCTTAATCCTTCACTGAAAATGGATACTTGCAGTATTTGTACCAACAGTGCTATACTTCTGGTTGTACATTCCTGCTGCTTGCTGTTCCTCCAAGCTGCTGACTGAATAAATGCTGAAGTGTACTGTTTTAACCAGCCTGTCAGGGATTAAACATCAGAAGAAAGATATCAGCCCATCTAATCAGTTTGCTGATCTGATGCAAGAAAGTAGGGGAGAAGGTGATGTTTGTATTTCCTTTGCCTTGCTGACAGGTTGAGAAATGCTGCTTTAATGTTAAAGGAGAGGAAAGAGAGAAAGAATGGAGGGGACTAAAAGTCACCCCTATAACATCCTGAGTCCACATGTCATTGCAGCCCTCTCTTTGCCTTGGCAGCGTCTCCCAACCTCACTTAAGCTAGAGGTCCAGGCCTTCTCTCTCAAGTTTAAACCTACCCCAGCCTTCAGGGTTAGCCCTATACAGGGTTCCCCTCAGCTCTGCCCAGGTGAAAAATGTCTGTCAGTTATTTTCATTCTGATTTTTATTAAGGGGAATATGTCTGAATTCCCCCTTCAGCTGAGAGGGTAATAAAGGTGTAAGGAGTCACTGGCATCAGTGATATTTTACCTGCAAAATGTGACGTATCTGTACCTCTTACTGCTGCAGCTAAGCTGTTCATCGCTCTGCAATGTAGGGAAGTAACAGCTTCGAGAACCTCCTCATGGCTACACATCCTAAAACCTTACTGAAACAACCACTCTCTGTTGTTACACTGCTTGCTACAGTTTCCATCATTAATTTAATAAAGCAACACATCGTGACAGGAGGACTGAGTGTAAGAGAGTGTTTGCAGTCATACTCTGTGCTTTGGGGAGCATCATTCTTGGCACTTGTATGTAGCAGGCCTGGGTTTAGTATCCACGGAGTGTAGTGTAAAACCTGAGACAGTTTGGACTTTCTAGATAGAAAATGCTTTTGAAAAGTAGTCTTCAGTCTTGAGTTTGGTTCTATGCAGTTGTCTGTTGATGACCTTGAGTGGTTAAAATTGAACAAATATAACTGACCACAAGAGTGACTAAGAAGTAATTTGGCTATTTAATGTTAAACTTGAAACGTTTTCTCTCTGTTATTTTCTGCTTGATTATGCAGGGTAAAGTCATAGCTATTTAATAATAGCATGCTAAAAAATGTTTCATTTGTTTTCTGTGTGATTACTATTAACATCCTGTCTTTGCTTTTGAATAATGATAAGCACTGTGATCACAAAAAGGAGTGACACAGGTGGAGAATGAAGTTACACATGCTTGGAAATCCTGATGAAACAAAAAGCCCATGAGCGATATGTTGACACTATATTTTGCTTGCAAACACTCTCTAACAGTCTCCCCAGTGTTGTGCTTCCAGATCAGGGGGAAAAAAGTTTGAAATGCAGTAAAAAATGGTAAATATTTGAAGTTTCTTCCCCTTGGCGTGGATTATGAAATAGTAATCCATTACATTGTAAATCTTTCTGTACCATGCAAATCCATTTACAGGGATTAGAAGATTGTAACAAAGATGATCATATTTCAAGCGGTACCAGTGTAAGTTAACCTCTTCTCCTGCAGGGTTTCATACAGTCTTCACTCAACATGTTGTATACACTGACCCAAATGAGCAGGTGCTTTGCATTTATGAAGAATCTTAATTCACACCATAAGAAAGAAAATTTGGTTACAAGGCTGTGCAGCATATTCAGTCTCTGAGTGGACTCAACAATAGCTGAGAGTGTGCAGTGGAGCAAAGAGTACGCAATCAGTGACCCCTTGCCCCTTTGGTGGGGGAGAATTCTAGTAAAACACAAAGAAGCTGCTGTTTCTGCTTTTGATGCTATCAGTCCAGCATTCCTAACAGAGGCTGTTAAATCTATTTCTGTGATTAGCTGCTTGAGCAAGAGTACAGGAAAAATAGGTATAATTGTTCTGTGTCACTTCTATTCCTTCCATGAAGATAGAAGCATCTGTCTTGCCTTGATTTCTTCTGTACATTCAAGGTATGCCGCATTTGGCCAGCATTTTTCACTAATTCCGATTCAGTGAGTATTACTGAGTTGCTGGGTAAGGAAACAACTCCATAAAGAGCATTGATTTACATCACTGAGCAGGATTTGCAGAGTCGGTATTACCTTGTCATACTTCTAAAAGTAATTCTGAATGGATATGGAATTTAAAAATGAAAACACGGAGCAGAATTTATGAAGGATTCTGATTTAGTAGCTTTTAGATCCTTTTGCAAACCTGTCACTCTAGTCTTATCTAATATCAGTTTCCATACTGAGATTTTTTTTGTCTCACTTTGGATTTGCCTATTACTAACCATGACTAATCTGGTTAATTAGTACCATGCTTAAAAGCCTCCTTTGCTAGCCCTGAGAGATAGGAGGGTAAGTGAAAGAGAAAATTAAGATATATGGGACAGATTGACAAGTACAGATCAGAAATCAGAGACTGCAATCCAGACAAGTAAATTCAGACTTTCCGGTTTTCTCCTTGAATTCTGCATTCCCCTCCTTTCTTTTTTTTTTTTTTTTTTTTTTTCTTCTTACCATCAATTCAAATCTCAGCAATTTTACACTCAGAAAAGACCATTGAATTTGCACACTAAAACAGACACTTTGCACGCTGAAACAGAGACTAGAATCTCTCCCTTGGTTCCACACCTCTAGAAATGACCACAACCTGTGATAATGATAATGGTGGTGGTCCCTCTGCTGAGCAACAACAATCACCATGTACTAACCAGCACATGGTACCTATGCTTATGCTGAGTGCTACCTATTAACTGCTGTTGCAAAGTAAGCCTTTCTAAAATAAATATAGTGCAGAATAGCTTCTTATAAAACATAATATTGGAGATGAAAAGTGAAGAGATTATTATAAGCGAAGAGACTTCTGCCCTGGTGCAGAAAGCACGGTGCCTGGATGCTCCAACATTTTAATTCGGGAGTAGGAGCTGTAGCTTGGTCCCATGGCCTACAGTCCTGGAGCAGCCTGGAGGTTTCCTTCGAAAAAGGAACCTGCTTGGTATATTCTAAGGCCACACTGTATTGTGGACCAAAGTGTTGGAAGAGGGGGAGTTTAGCATATCACCTTTTAAAGGACACATCTCCTGAAGTGTATGAAGAATGGGAGGAGTCCCTGCTCATGGCAGGGGTGTTGGAACTGGATGGTTGTAAGGTCTTTCCAACCCAAACTGTTCTATAATTCTATGATATGTGATCTGATCAAAAGCAGCATGAGCAGCAAATGGAGGGAGGGGATTCTGCCCCTCTACTGTGCTATGGGGAGACCACCCCTGCAGTCCTGCACCCAGCTCTGGGAATTGGAGCTGCTGGAGAGAGTCCAGAGGGGGCCATGGACATGCGGTGAGGGCTGGGGCAGCTCTGCTCTGGAAACAAGGCTGAGAGAGCTGGGCTTGTTCAGCCTGGAGAAGAGAAGGCTCCACGGAGGCCTTAGAGCAGCTCCCAGTGCCTAAAAGGGCTACAGAAAACCTGTAGAGGGACTTTGGACCTGCAAGGAAACCTGTAGGGACAGGACAAGGGGGAATGACTTTAACCTGACAGAGGGGAGATTGAGATCAGCTCTTAGGCAGAAGTTCTTCCCTGTGAGGGTGGTGAGGCCCTGGCACAGGTTCCCCAGAGAAGCTGTGGCTGCCCCATCCCTGGCAGTGTTCAAGGCCAGGTTGGATGGGGCTGTGAGCAACCTGGTCTAGTGGAAAGTGTCCTTGCCCATGACAGGGGCTTGGAACTGGATGAGCTTTGAGGTCCATTCCAACTGAATCAAGACTAGGATTCTATGAAGAGAGGAAACAAAGCAGGTTCGGTAATCTGCTTCGAATGTTAAATACTGTCTTTTTCAGATGATGCTCAAGTTTTGCTATGCAATTTTTTTAAACCACTTTTTAACTTCGGCATTTCCCTCTGTTGCAAAAGTCTGTTGCTGGTAGTCATGTGTTCTTTCATTTAACTCTGCCATCTCAGCCACACTACTTCTGGAAAACAAGAAACCCATCTGCCCGTTGCCTCTCAACTGCACACGGTACGATTCCACCTGCAAACAGAAATAGTCTCTTGTATTTTAGGCTGGCTGAGGGGTGATCCTTTATAAGTCCGCCTGCTTTTCTCGCTATCACACAGCACCGCCGCCGCCTCAGCGAGGGCAACG
>JAOEHX010057228.1:18475-35514 GCA_025448015.1 Bolborhynchus lineola
GGGGGGCCGATACCCGGAAGCGGCGCCCCGGGGGCGGGGCTGCTGCTCGGAAGTGGCGCACGTGGGGCGGTGGCGGGGCGATGGGGACCCGGCGGATGTCGGGTGGGTACCGGGGGTTCCCTTTCTCTTCCTTCCTGTTTCCCTTCCCACCGATCTGTAACTGCCCGCTGCTGTCGGCTCCACAGGGACCGCCGTACCGCCCCCCGACGAGGAGATGCCTGAGCTGTCCGACGGCGAGGAGGCTTGGGAGGAGGAAGAGCAGGAGGAGGAAGGCACCACTGAGGGCCTGCGGACCCGCTGCCTTTTCTGCGACAGGTTTGGCAGTCACCCCGGGGCCGCGGTGTGCGCTCGTTATCCCCACGCTGGGATGAGGTGGGGATCCTGAGGCGTAGTGGTACCCGTGCAGCTCCTGAGGAGGGGAGCCGGGGGGGCGAGTGCCCACAGCGGCCCACCGAGGTAGCCGTGTCACGGACATGAATAATACGTTGTTTATATTGGGGTTCTGTAGGCTGATAGTGTTCTGCGTGGCCTCTCTAAAGCCAGAGGGATGTTAAATCCAGGCTAAACGAGGGAGAGAAGTGCGAAGGGTATCCCCCTCTCCTCTCTCTGAAGCAGCATGAAAGCTTCTCTTCTGAATTCTCTTCATCATCTTTTGCCATCGTCAGGAAATAGATGTTAACTTTTGTTGTGATGCCGCAGACCTCACTGGCCAATTCTGTGTGCGGTTCTTAGATCTTGGGTTAAATGCTGTTTCTGCACTCAAGGAAATTTTGAAAGTTAATAGTGCTTGTGGTTTTGTCAAACAGAGGTTTTGCATTTATTACCTTTTGGGGTAAAATGATTTTCAAACGAGGTAAAAAGGTTTTTGTGACCAAGTGCCTGTTCATCCTTTCTCGAATGCAGAAATTATAAGTTCTGAACACATTGCCTAGCAAGTCAGAACAGAGCATAGCAAATGTTTCTAAGTGTGTTCTAACTTCTCAATGTGTTAATACTGCATGTTTAATAACTTGTTATTTACAGGTTGTTTACTTCTGCTGAAGGTGTGTTCTCCCACTGCAAAGCAGAACATGAATTTAATGTGTGTGATGTGATCCAGAAACATGGTGAGATTTTTCATGACTCGTCATTTCCTACCACATACCACTGTCCCTAAATAAGTTGCGAAGATTAGTTTGTTCCTAACTGACTTCCTTGTTGTAGCTGGAGGTTCCATGATTGAACAAGATAAGTTATTGCAGAAGAGTGCTTATGTGATATCTTTACGTTGGCAGTTTCCCACGTGCTTATTTTCTGGTAAAGCTCTCGACTAGTAACAAAAGAAGATTGATCTCTGCTGGCTTGTGCTGAGTTGCCACTGTCTGCTTGATACTGCTGATGTCTTTTAAGCTCTTTGCAGTCTTGGCTTATGTTCCTTCAGGTCATCACAGGGGAAGGTCTGTCTTCCAATCTCTGTTTCATTCTTTCAAGTGAAGTTTAACATTGGCTTTGAATTGAACCTGTCAGGTATTTAGGCCAAGGTAGTGACTGAAGGAAGAAGGTACAAATAGGAGGATGTATGTGCAGGGGATTGCTATTTAAGCTACTGTTATTTCCGAGCAAGGTTTTAAGCCAGTATTGATTTATATTCCTGATGAGTAGGATCAGTTTCCATTTTATTAAGCAGAATGCTAAAAATACAGACAAAAGGGTTTAACAGCCTAAAATATCATCAGGGTGTCTGGTAGGAGATAAATATGCTTGTCTTGATGTAGTTGACTGCCAAATGAATGAAATCCGTGTTTGTAGTCCACGTTTTCATGGGTTCCATTCTTAGTTTGTTGCAAATATATTTGTCCTGAGGGTGACAGTTTCCTCATTTAGTCCTAAGGAGAAGAAAAACACAAATGGCAAACTTCAGATCGGAAGATTGTACTAGTTAATGACATACAATTCAAAGGGTAACTGGCCAAGTGATCAAGTAGTTAGTATTCATATCATTGTAAGATGTGTGCGGTTTTCTGTAGCATAAACTGTCTCTCTTCCTCATGCCCTCCTTTTTTTTTTCAGGACTTGATTTTTATGGATACATTAAACTAATAAACTTCGTTAGATTAAAGGTAGGTGTGTCGTGTACTCCTCTGTTGCTTATGTCTGGAGAAAGGGAAATTAAGATGCCGATCTTTCAGTTTGTCCTTTTTTAGTAACTGTATGGAATTTGGTATTTCTAGAAATAAGAAATCACAAGAATTAAAATAACTATGAATTGGCTTATTTAGATATAAAGTTATTTTGAAGTATATTTAATTAATGTGAGTTTTGTTCTTTCCAGAAGAGGATGTTCAGACTTGCAAAAATCCCAGGCTGTGGAGTATCATGTTGTTTTGTTAATTTGTCTCAGCCTTTGACTCTGCTGTCTTGCCCCAGTAACAGGTTCACTTCTTAATAAGTGAAGTTTCTCAGTGCTTGTGTGTGTACTGGTAGAAAAGAGTCCCTTCTGGGGACATGAGCTGTCCAGACCCCTACTACTCTGTTAGTAAGGACAGCACCTTAAGTTACAGAACCGAAAATTAATCTCTGCTAAAATGATGCCAGAAGCAGGAAAGCTGATGAGAACCTACAGTTTCAAGTTAGGCCTGGGTGTATTTTGTGCAGTCTCTGACTTTGAAGTATGTTCTTTGGTTGTTCCCTGAAAGTTTTGATTTAGACTTAATAATCATCTTACCTAATTAAGCATTTTTTTTACTTGAACCTTCAAACCTTAAATCCTCAAATGTGCAAAAACTGAAGTTCAGAATGTCCTTTCCTGGCAAAGTATTAACTTGCCAGATGCAAGCAAGAGAGAATACACAGTTTCTGATGCTTGTCCCTACAGCGCTGTTTGTGTGAAAACGCTTGGCATGAAGAGTATCTTGGCTTTATTGGTTAGCCTGACAGTAAGCTGTAGGTCTCATGCAGGCAAGCGCCTGAATGAACTTGGTTCCTGATACCAGTTTAATCCTGCAAGTATCCTTCAGTGTCTGTCAGTCTGTTGTACCTTCCTGCTGATACTGATCTCCTTGACCCTGTAGTTTCCTGGGGTTTGGGTCTAGCTCATGGGTGTAGTTTTACACTATTCTCTGGTTACTGTGGTTGTAGTGGCAATTGTCAGGGTCCAACTGGGGAAAAACCTAGTGTCAGAAATATTTCGTTTGTGATCCCCAAAGTGAAATGAAGACACAACCGAGGTCAAGTATTGTAATTGATCTGTTTGTTATAAAATATTCCAAAAAAGATAGCGATAGGACAGGTAAAAAAAAAAGGATAGAAATTAAGCAAGAATTCGGAGTGCTGAAGGATAGTCTCCACCATGGATCCAGTGGCATCTCAAGGGTCCTTAGTGATTGTCTTTGGTGGCGAGTGTCCTCCTGTGTCCGTAGTTGTCATCAGAGACGGGAGGGGTGATAACAGTGGTTATCTTTACCCCTTTTATTTTGTGTTGGGAGTATTATCTCTATTCTTAATGTCATGTACTGCGCATTTCTGGTGGTTCATGTGCATCCAGTTTTGCTGGTCTTGCACCTAGCTCTTCAACTGCACATGTCTGTCAGCAAGCCTTGAGATAATGAACAGCAGTTCCTCCCACCAGTCCTTAAGATAATGGACTGTGGAGTCTTATCTTGGCTCTTCCCGCTCATCTGGCAGACAATGGGGAGTGGAGTCCCATCTCAGCTTCTCATACCAGTCTGTGAGACAACAGCGGAGTGTGGTTTTGGTTCAGTCTCTCACAGCAGTGTGCTGAGTACTGGCTGTCAGAGACAGGATGAAAACCAGTACTTGATTCATTTACTGTTCCCACTAGCCATGCTTTAAAAGTAGTATCTTCCTCAGCCTTTGCTACAAAGCTGCTTAATAATGCCCTGCTTATTTTAATGTGTGGAAGAACAGATTTTTGCCTTGTTTTCTTGAATGAAATTTAAGGTGTTTTCAAATAAACATCTTACATTTTCTTCTGTTTTTGTCTAGAAACCAACAGGACTATATTTGAGTTCTCTCAGCAGCCCACTGCCCTGGGAAGGAGAGGAATATTTGAAACCGCAGCTAGAAGATGATCTCCTCCTTCAGTTTGGTAAATAAATATGTTTCAGTATGACTGTACTACTTTGTAGGGTAAATGTGGTGTTGGCAGAGTTCATGTCGTATAAGCCTTCTCATTGTTACTGACTTACAGCCATGAGAAAGTCCACATACTAGCTGAAGTCATGACATTAAGTCACACTCTGAAAATTTTACCACATGTCATTTGTTGGCTTTTAGTGATTGAGATTTCCATAGCCCTGTCCTGTTACTTCTATTCACTTATTGTAGATAAGGTATTCACAGTAGAGACGTTGTATGTAATAATTAAGCAGGTCAGAGAGGCACTCCATCCAGACCTAATTGGAAGGTCATTATAGAGTCATAGAATGGTTTGGGTTGGAAGGGAACTTAAAACTCATCCAGTTCCAACCCCCTGCCACATGCAGGGACACCTTCCGCTAGACCAGGTTGCTCCAAGCCCCGTCCAACCTGGCCTTGAACGCTGCCAGGGATGGGGCAGCCACAACTTCTCTGGGCAGCCTGTTCCAGTGTCTTGCCAAGCTTCTAAAACTTCTAAATATAGGTTTTTTAAAATAATTTATTAAAAAAATGTATGCCCTAAGTAAGGAGTAATTCCTCTTGAAAACATCTTAATCTCTTACACAGGTCCAACCCAGTGTAAGATTCGTAGTTTCATAGAAGAGTTCTGCTTCTTCAGTGGTTCTAGCAAAGTAGAAGCAGCCTTAGTTTCTCTCTCATGATAGTTCATCGGATGGTCTTGAGGGAATTTAGTCTGACTTTTGAACTTATTTTAGCTAACCACGGTTCTTTCACCTTCTTCCTGTCTCATGCTCGATTGTACATTTTTCTTTGACCTAAACCATAAGGTACTCTAGGCTATTCTCTTCTAAGCAAACCTTGCTGCATGATCACTGAGATAATGTGTGGTAGAGGACACTGGTTGGTTATTTAGGGATTTCATGTTCTACTGTGTCAGCTCCTGCTCAAGCTTGTATACTTTCAAGATGCTGTTGCAGTTGCTAAAGGGTTAGGGGGAGGTATGAACTTCAGAAATCTTAAGTATCTGTGCTTTGTTTGAGTCCCGTGGTCCAAATAGTCTTTCATTAATGAAAGGAATGAATATGCGGGTTTTGTTTTTTGTTTTCTTTTTTTAAGAAGTCTTTTGCCCATTAAGCTGTCAGTAACTTCTTACTGCATCCAAACCCACAGTAGCACCAATTTTTTTATGCACTGACATCTGTTAAAATCACCAGCTGAATTTAGCAAGAGGTGAATGGGACCTAATGCTGAGCCTGGTTTTTGGTAGCAAAAAAGCGGTGTTTCATCTAGATTCACTCTGCTTATGCTCTTTTAAGTTCTGCATGTTCATAAGCTTTATAAAACACCAAGGAATTTGCTTAAAAATTAGGAGTTACTAATTATTAAGAAATTTTAAATAGATATACTGTCCTGTGTTTTGCTATCACCCTTAACAGCTGTTTTCGTCTCAGAATAATGTAACTGGAAAAATAGGAGATAGGACTGTAATTAACTAAATTACAGTCTAAACCTAATACCTCTTCTATCAATACTCAAACACTGGTATTTAAAGAAGCTTGAATTCTGGATTTAATTCTGAATTCTTTGTGAATTTAGAGCTTGCTTCTAGCATACTCACTCTTACTGAGTAGTACTGTGATGTGTGGTTCATCCGATCAAATTCTGTGATACCTCTTGTACACCAGACTAATTTCACAAATCATCCAAATGTAGAAATAGCAACGCTGAAAACATCGTATGTTTATGAGCTGCTGTGAAGCAACACATGACTGGTAGGTGATTTTTTTTTTTCTCCCCATTTTATCAGATATAGAAGATCTTTGTGAACCTGAAAACATATTGCCTTGTAATGGTTTAAATGATAGCACAATACTCCTTGAAAAATTAAAATATGCAGAACACAGAGCAAGACTTGCAGAAGCAGCCTTGGCTGGAGCACAAGAGGATCTTCAAAAGATGAGGCAAGTGTTGGAACTGAAATTTTGGTGTTTTAATTTGATGTGTTCTACATGAGATGCTCATGTTTAAAGACCAATAGAAATTCAAAGAAGTGGTAGAATGTAACTGTGGAATAGAGCTCATGACTTTTGTTGGGATCGTATGTTTGGCTTTTGTCTTGTGGGTTATTAGTAAACATCTTGTAGGCGATTAGTTAAAACTGCACAAAACTTGCACAGATCGAAAGAGCAAAGTATAATTAGGAAAGCTAAATAACCACATGGACCAGAAATATGTATTTTGCTTCAGACCACTCTGTTTTTCACTAGTCTTTTAGATGCAAATTTGAACATTGAAGATGTACACCACAGAGAAGGGGGAGGTATTGACAAATTAAATATGTGACTCAACGTTTTCAGAAAATGATGATTGTTAGTCATAGAATCCAGTTACAATTTGGAGAAAACCTCAGTGAAATTAAAAAAACAAGTTTTCAGCTACTCGTATTTTCAGTGTCAGGTGTGGATTCTGTTAGTAATTTGGTGCACTGCAGTCAGGAATTGGGAGATTCTCATAGCTGTACATGCTGCTTCTAAGTCTTGAGGTCTTCAAAGTATGGATGATGCTTGTGGATAAAATGGGAGTATAAACTTATTTTGGGGTCACATAGGATTAAGTCAGGTACAAACTTGCCATTTCAAGATCACACTGATCGGGCACTATGAAACTGAAATTGTGTTTAAGAGACTTGGAATAATAATTCGTGTTCTTTTGTGGAGAAGTGGCAAACTCCTTGTTTTGTAAAAGACATTTGAAGTATCATGGTATGTTTTGAGAATAAATGCTTGATGTTACTGGAGACCAAATATACCAAAATAGATTCATGTATTCAGATCTTATCAGCTGTGAACATTTATGCCTGTAAAAAAATGAACAGTTTTGTCTTCAGCTGGGTTTAACTTTTGCAAATAATACTTTATAGCTTACAGCAGTTTTTTGATATCTGTGTACATTACGCATTAGTTAATCATAAGCAATAAGAATTAAATTTGTTGCTGTACTTGGAAAACTGAGTTTTATTCTGTGTTGTCTCGTACTCTTGTTCCCTCTTTCATTTCAAAGAAAGAAAAACTTTTTCAAGTAAGCAGTTGCAATTTCTCTTGAGCTCTAAACTTCAGTTGAGCTTACATAGATTTCTTTTTGAGGTTAGTATATCAAATTATCTGGTGTTGTAAAAGGCAGCCTTTAATTTTTCTTTGTCAATACAGGCACTTCAATTCAACACAGATTGGCTGGCAGTAAAAATAGCCAGATGTAGATGTGATGAAGCAGCACAGGTTTTATTTTAGATAGATGAACGTGTTGCATTGTAGTGGTTTACGTGCTGTGATTTGTAGTGACACTGGTTCATGCTGGAGGTTACTCCACTGAAAGAGACCATCAAGGAATGTTTCCTTTCAGGTAAACCTCTGAGAAATAAGTATATCTTGGAAGTCTGATGTGGAGCAAGAATCGTGTATAGAACCTTAATGTACAGTAACCTGGTTTTATATTATTTTCTGTCGTTGTACTGGGTTCAGCTCTAATAGTTATTTTTTTCCTTCTTACTAGCTGGTGCAATGCTGTGGTTTTGACTTTAGTCTGAGAATAGTGCTGTGGCTTAAACCATGACAGCCATGGCAATGGGTTTATACTGGCATGAAGCAGACTGGTTGTCTGATTTGTGGAGTTGAAAAAAAAAAAAGAAAAAAAAATCTAGATCCAAGAGCTTTGAATAGACTTCCAGAACGCTGAGAATTAAAAGAGCTGCAAAGCGGAGACATGTAGCTGGAGGCCTAGTGACTTCTTGTTTCTCCCCCCTCTCCCTCCCCAAATGGTATCAGTGCTATAAACCAGGTCACCTTTAGCATTTGATGTAACTTAGAGATTTAAGAAGACGATTTATATATCCTCTTTTTTTGTTTGTTTTTGGGTTTTTGTTATTTTTTAATAAAAAAGCTCTTTCTCTAGAGTTTGGTATTTGTGTGGCATGGAAAGGCTGGAGAAAGTATTAGCTGAATCCATTTTAAATAATTTGAAATTTAAAATCAGTTTTAAATCTTACAAGAGGATAATTATACTTAATTGTATGTCATAAAATCTGGTTTTTGTAAGTTTACATTTTTATCATTGTGATATTTATCTAAAAGTAAGGAAACAGCAATATTAAAAATAAGATCCAGACCTTACCTGCAAAACTAGTGGGTTTCTGATATTGACAAACTTTTAATATGAATTTGCTTACCACCTTCTTTTTCCTATCCAAACTAGTTAAGCAGAAAAGTATTTGACTTGTCAGGACTGAAATAATAGTTTGGTTTGATTTTGTTGTTGTTCTGTAAGGATGGTGCTGGTAATGAGATGCTTCCTACAGCTTGTATACATTAAGTTCCTATTTAAGCAAGTATGACCACTGTTAAAGCTGAGCTTTGGCTGCTTTGGAGTCATCTATGATGCAAGGATGCTGGACTGCAGACCTTGAAGGAATACTGTCTGGCTGGAGCATGTTTGCTTTTTCTCACTTCATTGTGGGTATAATACGAGCTGTTTGGTTATTGTGAAAACACAAAAGCTGGCATACCCCTTGATTTGTGTATTTTGTCAGCAAAACAGCTTTAAGAAATTTGAAGAGAACATATGTGTTAGGAATGCAAGGCTGTGAAGGAGCAAAAATAAGCTGCTTGAAATTGAAGTAATACATGCGATTTTAAGCTGAGGTTTGTTTCCACCCAAATGCTTCAGTTTTAAAACACTTTGTTCTACCTTCTGCTAGTCATATGGTGGTGTATGGTTTGTAGTTCTTGTGCTTTTTGTATTGAGTCCCTATCTTCATTACACAGCCTAAATGTCATTCTGACCACTGTGGTACAAGATAATTCCTCCTTAAAACCAGAAATGAAGCCTGTTTCACTGCTGTTTTTTGCTGGTTGGAAGCAGAAAGCATCACTGCAGGGAGGGTGGTGGACAGAGATCCACGTGCAGCAGCCCAGGGGAGTCGGCAGAGGGAGGTTGTGTCTGCTCAAAGAGGGGCCCATTGTTGTCACAGCCCCTCTGTAGCCTGGTCCTTTGCCTCTTTGAAGCCCCTTCTGCCCCCCCCCCTCCTTTCCATGATCTCATAAGTGATGTCTCAAGGGTCTATTTCAAACTGATTGCAGGCGATTTGCGCAGGATTTTGTGATGAACGCAGATGTTGGGAGCAGCTTGTCATCCAGTGCCATTGCAGACCTTCAGGAGGATGAGGATGGTGTTTACTTCAGCTCCTATGGGCATTATGGGATACACGAAGAGATGCTTAAGGTTAGAAAGTCATCTCAACTGCATTTTAGTAAGACTAAAAAGGAAAGATGGGATGAAGTGGGCTGTGTGCCCATAAATATACTGCAGAGCAGCTGCATTTTTAACCCTTGCTATTCATGATAGGGTTTTTCCTAGTAGTTGGGTTGTGAGGATTTTTCAGTTCTATTTCCCTTATGTAAATTCTGTTTACATGAAACATTAGGAACATAAAATTATTTACAGGTATGCTTGAAGATAAAATACCTATAGCACAACCATACTTTGCCAAAAGCAGCTTTTTCCAAGGTACTTAAAGGATAAACTGTGGTGCAGTCAGTGAAATGTTTTACTGTAGTTTATATTTTTCTGACAATTGAAATTTGCTAGGGAAAACCGTTTCCCAAATATTGGGGTTTCCTATTCCAGTACATAAACAGAAATTGTTGGTGTTTGTACACATTTCAGTATATTGATAACATGACATTGAACAGCTGAAAAAACTGTATGCTCCTTTTATGTGATAGACAATTAATGCTTAAAACTCTTCAAAGGCAACCCTGTATATTCCTTTTTAACTTAAGAACCCAACAAAACAACCAAACACAAAGCCCAGCAACTTATACTTGACGTGCAAATCAAAATCTCTTAATGCTTCCTTTCAGAAGAAGTATCATAGTTGTGAAAATCATGAACAGTTTTATCATTTTAATGCAGAAATAAATTCCTTCCTAATGTAGAGATAGAGTAGGGAGTTGTGAAGTGATTGTGTCCATGCAAGTGGCATATGAAGGTTTCTGCTTTGTAAATAATTTAGTGGCCCCAGTGTAGAAATACTCATGAATCTGTTAAGAGTAGCATAACAATGAGGTTAATTCCAGGGGGCGGAGGAGGGTATTTTACTGAAGTGCACACACTTCTGAAGATGTTGACGTGTCCTCAAATGTATAGTCTGGAGAAATATAATTTGTCTTAAAGATAAATAAGAATTACAGAAGCTTGTTTTTGCAGTGGTGTAAAGGTGTCATTTGAGATATTGTAGGCTATCAGATGAGGCAGCCTTTCTGTTTGCTAATAAATCTTATAATTCTGTATGTCTGCACAAGGAGATTGGGACAAGATTGTATTTTATTGGTTTTTAGGAATGTTTTTCTGAATGCTTTTAAGACTTTTGACTTTCCTAAGTATATGGAAACAATTGCTTTTTATCATTGGTGCAATGCGTTTTTTCCTATGTGCTAGGTATGGAGTTTGATTTATTTATTTTTCAACATTATATGAATGCAGAGGCTTGCTATATTGAAATTAGTAAGGAGTCTTGCTGTAAGAATTCTGAGCCTGTTTCTGACACTGTTCAGTTCTTCACCTTTTTTTTATCCTTAGCCCTGGTAGTGATAGGATGTAATTTCAGTTTGGCTTTTTTTTTTTTTCTGGAAGTACTTGGGAGAAAGGGGAAGAGTAGTGTTACTTTACACTGGCCAAATGGCTAGTGTTTCTCTTGCTATATTCTTTTGTTCAGTAATTTCTTGACTGTCATTGTAATGATTTTCCTTAGTGTGTTATTTAAAAACAAACCAAAAAAAGCATTATATTGAGAGAGAGAATGATGGTGGTGAATAGAGACACATGAATGACAGTGACTTACTGGAGCAGCAGTGCATAGAGACAGCAGCCAGAATTGTATTGATTAAGTTGGGGGAATGCTGGGGCAGGGTGTAAGGCTGAAAGCTTTCCAGCTGACTGCTTTCTGTATTGATGCTGAATGTTCTGATCTTATTTTATTTTTCCTAGACTTTTTTCGATTGCTTCAGTAAATCCCGTTACATGCTGCAGTAGAAGTGAACTGCTGAAAATAGTTGCTCCAAATATATCATCGTAGGAAACCAGTTTCAAGGATTGCATTTTTTTATTGATGTTAATTATTTATAATTTTCAAGTACCATTTTCTAAAATAATCCCTAAGTGTTTCTTTGGGCTCTGTATATGTGTGAGATATTCCTCCCAGACATAAGGCTGGATTTTAGGCTTTTCAAGCCTTAGAATTATTTGGTTAGTCTCCAGTTTTTTTAATGAACATTTCCTTTGTTCTTAGTCTCTGTTTTGCATCTTCTTTTTCTAATGAAATAGACTTTGTTCTTTTTTACTAGAGGAATTTCCGTTAGTTTTTGTATTGCTTGTACAAATTTTTACCTGCTGTAGGAGAAAAAATATTAAGTATAAGCAGATGGATTTTACACTTCAGTATCATTTATAGACGTGTCTCTACTAGGTGAAAATAGCTTAAAATTTTTCTTAGCTGTAACAGTTGAACTGCAACAGCAATTCCAAACCCTATAGTTGGCTGTCAATTTGTGTACCTGCTGATGCATATTCAATCAATGTTTTAATAGATTGCCTTGCATTGAGCTATGATGCTATCTTTTATATACCAAGTTACTGTAAATGTTTAGTTTTATGCTTGAAAACATTCCAGTTTCTTGTGTTGTATTACAGTTATATTTATTTGTTTATTGTACTGGGCTTTCATAGAATGGACTGTACAGTTTCCATTACTAGCTTGGCATGAGGTTTGCTAATTTACAGTTTGTTCAGAAATAAAAAAAGTTAATCTGTTCCATAACTTTTTTTTTTTTAAAGAATCTTTGTATTGTAGGGTTGTTAGAAAATAAAATGAAACAAATCATTGTATGAGCTCACAACTCCAGTTTTTACCATTGTAGGGAAGGTGGTTATGTAAAGTTAATGTGGTATTGCCATTCTATTACTGCTCTTCCTGGAAAGTGGTGGAGAGGTATTAAGAACTTTGATGCAAAATCAAGTGCAGCAGGTTGGGAAACTGTAAACTAATTTCTTACTTTTCCCCCAGAGGCGCAGCTGGCTTATTTGCAGAGCAGATAAACTCTGGAAGAATATTGTATGGGAAGTGTGATTGCAGAGCCCTTATAAGTACAGTAGCCACAAAACAGCTTTAGACCAAGTTGGAAAGCAAGTTTTTCAGCATTTTTGAAGAACATGCTGTGCCTAGGTAGAAAAAGTGAGCCCTTTTTTATTCTTTAAATTATAGGATAAAGTGCGTACAGAAAGCTATCGTGACTTCATCTACCAGAACCCACATATCTTCAAGGATAAGGTAGGTGGAATAACTCTGAGAATACAATAATTTCTGCTCTTTATTATTTTTTAAGTGGTAGAAATCCTTCAGTTTTGCTACTTCTTAGCTTTGGAAATGGAATACCACACTGACAAGATTTGATTTAACATCCTCTGGCTTTATGAGGTGGTAGAGTGCTATTCAGCTGCTGGAGGGTGCAGACTGCTGATAACAGAAGTGCTGATCACTACTGTCATTGTTCTGCATGCCATGTCAAGGTGTTCATTAATTATGTTGGTGGGGTTAAGCTGAGCCTTTCTTGTCCAGTATATTAAGTGGGATCTACCTTAGAGGGCCTCTTTACTTACTAGTAGTAAAGCACAAATTTGTGCCTGATGTAGTACAAACATTTTAGAAGCACTGTGTAGTTAGAACTCTGAGTTTGTTGTGATTTAACATTGAGCGGCCTTCTGTTCTGTATTAGCTTTTCTCTACTTGATTCTTACCATTCTTAAGCTGCATATAGGTATTTCTTAATGTGAAACCAGGATGTGTAGGTTTATGGAAGGCTGTCATTGTTGATTTTTATTTTGGTGTTGATTGAGACCTTGTTAGTCAGTCATAAGGCTTCAGAGTAGTTGTGGAAGTAATAAAAATGCACCTATATGATAATTCCTCAGGAATTATCTGGGAATAGTGCTAAATATGGTTTTGTCCTAGAAGGGAGGTATTTCAAGGTAGACAGTGCATACTGTTTGTATGGGATAAGTAGATAGTGCATGCTGTTTGTCTCACCTCAGTTTTCTTTTGGGAATTTCAGCAGAAAAATAAAAGAAAAATAGTTTTCATCCATTTTTGCTTCAATCCATGTCACAAGCCTGTTTCTACTAAACGTTTGTAAGCTCTTTAGTTATAATGAGAGAACAAGCTAAAGTGTTGGAAAAACATTATTCTGTCAGCTATTTTAAAGATGCAGGTGACAGCACAGGTTGTCAGCTCATCCGACAGAGCAGAAAGATCAATAAAAGAAAGAAAACTTTTGTGGGAGAAATTTAGTTTCACAGATGCCCTTAAAATTGGTAACTGCAGGCTTTTACAGTGTGAGGCTGATCTCAAGTTACATGGAATGTGTGGAAAACTGTGCAAACTGGTTTCTGAACTTAGTGTTTTTGCAGCTATTTTGATCAACACCACCTCAAATTCATAATGTACTAGTGTGTTAAGGCTGAGTGAAGAAAAGGATTCTCAATTTCTTTGAGTTCCCAGAAGCTTCCATCTAGGTGACCAGTGACCCAGTTAATTTTTTAAGATCATCCAGTTCCAACCCCCTGCCATGGGCAGGGACACCTCACTCTAGACCATGTCACCCAAGGCTCTCTCCAACCTGACCTTGAACACTGCCAGGGATGGAGCACCACTTCTTTGGGCAACCTGTGCCAGTGCTTTACCACCCTCACAGGAAAGAACTTCTTCCTTATATCTAACCTGAACTTCACCTGTTCAAGTTTAAACCCGTTACCCCTTGTCCTATAGCTACAGTCCCTGATGAAGAGTCCCTCTCCAGCATCCCTGTAGGCCCCTTCAGATACTGAAAGGTTGCTATGAGGTCTCCAAACAGCTCTTCTCCAGGCTGAAGAGCTCCAACTTTCTTAGCCTGTCCTCATACAGGGGGTGCACCAGCCCCCTGTTCATCCTCTTGGCCTCCTTTGGAGTTGCTCCAACTTGGTGTGCTGTGGAGAATATATGGGATTTTTTTTCAGAGATCAGGCTTTGAAGTGAGAGTTTTTACATACTTCTGAAGGAACCATTAAGATGGTTTGCTCAATTTATATATTGTATGATGCTCTCAGAATTATATTAATGAGTGAAACTTCCAACTTGAGGAAGTTGGCTCTCTTCCGTTAACATTTGATGTCAACTAAAAAAAAAAAAGCAAGGAGAAGTCTGATACTGTATTTCTTAGAAGTTCCATATGGTATTGCTGCCTAGAAAACAATGCTTTTTGTGTTTCTGAAAGGGCGCTTGTGTGGTGGGTTGGGAAGAGCTTGTTCAAAGAGCTCCATTGGTCATACTAGCTTTGGATGCAAATCTGCAGTATCCCAAAGAGGTGTAATTGCATGGTAACAGATGATAACAGAATATCTAGGGCTGCTTATTATGCATACTTTATTCAGAACCAGCCAATTTGTTCTCTCAGTTTTCAAAAGTAATTACCAAACCTTGAATAAATCCTGCTTGCTGTCTTTATTTTCAACCTGTCAGATGTACTTGAGATGAGCATAGGACAATTCAACCTAGCAGGAGTGGTTGAGGTGGCCTTACTTGATAAAAGGAAATGTGATCCATTTTAAAGCAGGAGTGTTTTTTGGTGGAAAAAGAATTGGTTAGAAGAATTGGTTAGAAAAGCACTACTGCTGTGCTTATTTTTTTGTTACAGAAGTCTAGGCAGGCATCAATGCCCTATTGATGCAGAAAGAACCAGGTATTTTACATTGTTCCTACTAAAAGTTCATTGCTGGAATTAATTTAATTGGTGAAAATACCCGACCTCCTGTTTTTTGAATTTGAAAGACTTTTTTTTTTTTTTTTTCTGTTACTAAAAGTAGAGTATCAGTTTTGGTTACACTGCATAGAAGGGTGTAGTGCTGTAGTGAGTTATGGTATAGTCCAATGGCCAGTCCAGGCTGCTCCAGGTCTCTGGTGGGAGGCCATGTGTGATCACTGCAAGAATCTGATAGCCGTAGACCCTTGTCCTTAGGCTAATTGGTGATCATTCTGCTTATCTTTCTGTTCCTCAGATATGTTCCAGATTGTGTATTTTCTCTCCTGTGCCTTTTTCTCCACTCCTACGCCCTGCCTCTAAGGCCAGATGAGTTCTGTGTGGGTTTTTAAGTGACCAGGGCAGCTGTCCAAAGCGGTGCCTGTTTTGTTTTTTTTTTCCAATTTGTGGTGATTGCTCTCTTCATGCAACTGTATGTCAAGATCATTCTTTAATGTAGGTTTATATTTGGTTCTGATTTCCAGCTTTCATGGCTCAGCAATTTTTTTAACTGCCATGGGTAAAGTGTTAGAATAGATGATGCTAAGGGGCATGAGATTTCAGCAGTTGCTGAAACATGGATTTTTACCTTCTGTTCCTGGCTAAAGGAGACTTAAGCCTGCGGATTTCTGTAGCCATTACATATGCATATGTAACTTGTGTTGAGTTGTAAAATTGACTCCTATTGGAATGTAGCTGCAAAGTGGAACAAATAACTCTGTCCAAAACTTTCATGGCCAACCCCTGCACAAGGTGCTATAAAAAAATTATAATGCTGTTTTAGTCTGATTCCAAATTGTAAGTTGCTCTTTCAAGGCAGGAAATGGGAGATGATCATGACTTAGCAGAAGCATATAGGTGCAGTTTCAAGCTAAGTATAAGCCTCAGGTAAGGGGCTTGGTCGCAAAGGTTGAAATACCATTCTCACAGCCGTAGTTCATAGCCGTGACTGAAGAATAGGATTTTTAGTTAAGCAGACAATGGGTAACGGGTTAAAACTTAAACAGGGGAAGTTTAGATTGGATATAAGAAAGAAATACTTATTTTTAGGGTGGTGAGGCACTGGAATGGGTTGCCCAGGGAAGCTGTGAATGCTCCATCACTGGCGGTGTTCAAGGCCATGTTGGGCAGAGCCTTGGCTGATACGGTTTAGTGTGAGGTGTCCCTGCCCATGGCAGGGGGGTTGGAACTTGATGATCTTAAGGTCCTTTCCAATTCTAACTATTCTTTGATTCTGTGACACCACTGCAGAAGCTTACTTACACTGTGCTGCCAAGGATAAGCAGCTATTTTTATTTTTCGTTGGCTTAAGAATCATTGTTCTGTGTCCAGCATCAGAACATAGAGACTTGTACACAAGGGAAGGTAAGCAGACCTGGTGTGCAGAGCCTGCAAATACTTACTTAGATATTATTTGTCAGGTGGAATTTAAAAGTGCACATGCATGGTTTTGTTGTGCCAAAGCAAGCAAGTGCTCAATAGCTCATAAGCTAGAAAGTATGTCAGAAGGGTATGTTACTGCACTGATACATTTGTAAAATGGGATTATAATTCTCAAGTGTGGGAGTGATTTGATGAGTTCTTTGGAAAAAAAGAATTAATGTAATGCTGTGAGGACAGCTTTTACTGGATGCTGTGCTAAGGAGGGGCAGTGAAATAAGTTTTTGTTTCCAAGGAACTATTTTTATAACCAGTAATTCTCACTCTATGTTTTCATCTTAGGAGTCTTCTAGTAAGTTTTGCTTACTCTCATTTAGGTCTCTTGTATGGGAAAAATCTGTCTTCACAGTTCTGATTCTGTTAATGCTTAAATACTATGAATATTATGAGTGACTACATTGTATTCAGGAAACAGATTTTCATATTTCAGAACATTTTGGGGTTTAGTGCTTAAAATTCTTTAACACATTAGTAATATGTAACTATTGTAAGTAGAAACCTAAGAGTAAGAATGGTGATGATTGTTCGTGATTCACTGATTAAAATTGCTCAGGTGATAATTTCCTTTTTTTCTTGTCATGTGAATTTTCAGTTACTGCCCAAGTAATTGCTTGTGATAGT
>JAOEHX010057234.1:5738-28609 GCA_025448015.1 Bolborhynchus lineola
ACTGGGATGTAAATAGGTGTTTTACATGGAGCTTTGCTGTCTGTCACTAAATAGCTCATACAGCTTGAAATTCTGTTGAGCACCCTATGATGTTCTCTGTTTCAAGTGGTGACTCTTCAGAGGTTGATGCAGAGGCAGGCACAGCTCAGGCAGCTCTTACCAGCATTAGACTTGTTGTGGCTGTGTTCTGAAGGAATGAGCTCTCCCATGAAGCATCCAGCCCTAAAACAGGCTGGCCTCCTGCTGTGCCCTAAATCCACTTCTTGAATTCTATTTTTAAGGGAAGATTCTATATGAAAACCAACATTTTAATTTAAAACTTTAACTTAAAATAATGAAATAAACATTGTGACTATATATGAGAGTGCATATAGGAAACAAAAATACAACCACAATTACTGTAAGTCCAAATCATCCTTCTTTTATTTGTTCATTTCAGGTTTTATTAGAGATTCACCTTGTAGAGTTAAGACACTGGCTTTTGCTATTATTAGAAACTCCCTGTGGATTTTACATACAATTTGTACCTGAAGAAGTGAAAATTATTTCAGCTAGCTAGTTGCAGGACTTGAATTAGTTTGACATTAATCAGACTAGCATTATTCATTAGTTACAGGTTCCTGGGCTGCAGTTGATTTTACGTTTTTATCCTATGGCAAAGTCTTCAAAAATGGTGTATAAAGAGCTCGATAAATTATTTGGTGAAAAACAAACGGTTCTTTCTGACAGAGAATTAATCAGCACACAATGAATTATCCTCACTGGGTAAGAGGATTTTCTGTAACCGCCTAGCAAAAAATGATTAATACTGGAATCATTTTGAATCAGAAAATGCCAATTCATGAAAAGCAGAACATTCTGCACATTTACATCATCAAAAATCTAATGAGAGGGAAAAAAAGCCGAAGATTTCCTTTCAACTTTACTCAGATGGCTTTTATATTGTCATTTTATCAATGCCATTAATCACAGTGGTCAAAAAAGATTTTAAGAAATCCTTCCGGGAAGACTTACTTTGTTAATGCAGGAAGGAGAAGGAAGAAAGAAGAAAGAAACTGTGTACATCACTATTCCACTCTCTTTCTCATTCATGTTAAATGTTGTTTTGATACCTTAGCCTATAGTGCCCCATTTTGAACACTGATTGTAACATAATAATAGTTAAAACAGTGGCAAAATTATGCCAGCTTGATCTTTTTAAAACAATATATCAGCAATTCTGCTTTATCAATAACATTTCACTGCAATTTCTGGTTACTCTTTAGATTTTTTATTTCTCTGAAATTGGAATTTCTGGCACTACCTAGAAAATCAGGTCACTCCTCTGATTTAGTGTGTCAGTGTCACACAGTATTTCAGCCTACCATGATATCCTAGTCTTTAGCTTCAACGTATGAGTAGTTCCTGCTTCTTTAGATTACACCAATGTTGGCATTAGGATAACTAGGCCACAAGAGGCACATCTCATACTTTATCCACCAATGTAAAAAAGCCACCACGTGCCAGAAACCAGCAGCAAAACCTATTAAAACATTCTGATTATTACAGTTCCAAGAGGCCTGGTATAAAGCTCTGAAAATAATGAAATCAAGTCAATCCTAACCTACGGAAAGCTCAAGCCCATGAAAGCTACTTAGCTCTTACAAGTTTTGTAATGGATTTCTTGAAGTTCAGCTTCTTTGAGATAAGTTCCTCAAACTGCAGACAGAGACATATTAGAAGCTGAAATCCAAACTGCACAGATCTCCAAGGCTTGCAAATTGGACTGAAGATGTTATGGAAACAGACTTCTATTCTGTGTATTTTAAGCTGATGGGGAGAACTCAGTATTAAAGATGGAAAATGTAAACAAACAGCCTTATTTTCCTATGCAAAAAATATGCTAATGTGATTTGGGGTTTTGCATTAGGATTTGAGAGGGATGCCAGATTTTTGATCTATCAAACTGAGCTGACTCAGTATTTATTCTGTTTGTTGCTCCTGAGTTGCAGGGGAGCGTTTCTTTCCCTGTGTACTTCTTTGACATCCCAGAACATTAGCATGCTTGGAGAAATATCTAATGCAACAAACAAGCAATTGTATTCTATGGGCTTTTTATTGGGCGGTTGTTGTTGGGTGAGATTTGCCTCAGGGGGTCATATTAGTGACTAAAATATTGAGCTGCTTATTCATGGTTAACTTTCAATAGGGTTTATTTTACAGTAATCTGTTAATTACATTATGCCATCATTCCTTCATGATGTTATGTTTACATGTCATAAAGACATGTAAAACTAACAAGCAAGACTTTGATTGGGCAATCATAATATTTAACTTGAAGAGCAGTTTAAAAAGCAATCTACAAAGAGTGACAATAAACTCTGCTAAGGAAATATTAACCTCTCTAGTACAAAAAGGTACTTTTCCCATCCACATCAACAGACAGTTAACTGGCACATTAACAAGATCCATCAAGACCTAATAAGGCAGCTTCATTAAGATGATTATCGCCTTATTAATAATTCACAGGTTGGTAGAAGCACAGTACTTAAGGGATTATAACACATCATTCTGAACAAAGAATATTATAGTAATACCCATTAAGGTGATCTCTGCTGAAGCAAAATTTGTAGCACATGTATTTGCATTTTCTTCATACAGTTAAACAGCCAACAACCTCTAATGTAGAAACGGTGCTTAATATAACATCTAGCTATTATGCAAGAATCTGTGATAAGGCTTTCAGGGCATTTGGAATTATATCCAGAAAAGGTCTTAAGTACTTCACTTGAGCAAAATACAGATGTTTGGAACAAAGGAGATGATTCACTCCAAAACCACTAAAATAAAAACAACTTTCTGTATTTCACATTACAGTGTGATCTGATAAAATGAACCATCCATTTTAGAAGAGGGATTGAAACTCAGGACCTCTGCCCTGAAGGATCACTTCAGCACTTGAGCAAATAATCAGATTCTTGCTGGTTTATCACTGCTGAATCTTACACTCTATTCTACAGGGCACAGCATCAACCAAGAGAGGAGAGAATGCAGATACTCAGCTACGCCAGGAGAATATGGTAATAAATACAAAGCATGGGCCTTTTAACAAAGTTTCTTTTAACTTGGGGAGGGGAAGCCACATCTGATTTCATTTAAATAAATCTCATTACATTGTAAATAAGTTTTTTACATTTTTACATTCCTGCTATACATGGAGGTGGTAAACTGTATTATTACAGACTGGAGTTTATGGCTTTATTCATAATGATCTAGTGATGTTTTGATGCAAAATCTGTGGAAGTTTACGATTAAAATCTCACCAACTTCACCAGGCTTTGGATCAGGCCCATACACTGCCATGTGGGAGATGGGTGTGAGAAATGATGAAGAGATTATCTCATTTGTAGATCATTTAGAAATCTGAAAATGAGATGGATCTCATTAGGAGTTGGAAGACTTCTGCTATGCTTTGATACAGAATGTAAGAATTAACTCTTGGTGGCTTCTTTCAGACTGGTAACTGCTGTGACCAATGATGAGCCACTGTTGTCAGCAATTATAAGTAAAAAGCTAACAACCTCTCTTAAAAAGTCACTTTGAATGGGTTGTCAGTCTGGAAACCATGATTACGTGTTGGGCCCTGCTGGCTTCAAGGTCCACTAAGGAACCAATTATTATCTTCTTATGCCCTTGCAGGACTGTGGCGATAACAAATTCACCATCTGATGACTATTTAGGACTGTGTCTGTCCCGACCTTTCATGCAAACTATGTATCTCTTCTCACTTTAAGGCAAATTCTCCATGGAAAAAAGAGACAAACCCCAAACTGTGTACGTTTTTAACCAATAGCAGAGCAAGATGAACGGACATGACAACAGAAAGGACCCCCAGGAGGGTAACTGGTCATGCCAGAGATAGGCCAAAACCAGCTTCCAGAAAGCACATGTTAATGTCTGCTGGTTTGCAAGCCTCCAATCTTTAAAACTGCCCTTTACTTGCTGATGCTTGCGTCACACGTCAGTTTGCAAAATATGTGCCTACACTGCATGTCCTGGGCACTTAATGCACTAGATAAATCCTCATCTCACTGATGCCAAATCAAACAGAAATAAAAAAAGTTCTTAACTTTTCAAACTTCATCTATTTAGAATTAAAATTGCATAAAACAGTTGTGCATGAACACAGACATCACCTTTGATGACCCAAAACCATGGGCTCAGGAGTGGCAAAATTCCCATTCCATTGGTTTTACATCTGACTACCAGAACTATGAAAAGCCATGATGCAGTTGTGACAGAGAACGGAAGAAAGTGAAGATCATTTTTCAACACGAAATAGTATTGCAATGAGATGCTCCCTTCTAGAAAAAAAATGCTATGTCCAAATGTGAAATACTTACACTTTCTGTGAAGAAACAGCTTATTTGTGCAATGAGTTTACTTCTACGTGATGAACACTCTTTTATTTACAACCTTCTCCTTTGAGATAGGATGCAGTCACTGCTGCCATGTAAAACTTAACTCTTCTGAGTACACATGGATAAAGCTAAGAAGACAAAGCTAGCTAGCAGGACAGGAAAATAACACACCTGAAACTTCAATGATGAACTGCAATGAACCAGAAAAACAAAGTATTTCAGCCATCTTAAAGAAGTTAAAGTTTCTTCCTGCTTGTTTGTGTTGACTAGGAATATTGACCCTATATTAATATCATCAGCTCTAGATGCTTAGCTAAGATGCCTAAATTGGTATTGCAAATACTTGAGTTTCTGATATAGCCAGTGGAAGAAAGATAAGTAACTCAGGACTCCAGTTTACACTTCATGTGGGAAGGTGCCCTGGAAGAATGTACACATTTATTATAAAGTGAGTCTACCATCCCTTTAACCTGGACATCTGAGTTTCTTGAGTTTGGTCTTGAGCAGTTACATTTAATGAATGTACTAATATTAATAAATTAATGATCAGTAAATTAATTTTCATTGTTAGATAACATAGCAGAGAACATGAAGAGAACACTGTTTTGCTCTATACTGATTATAATTTTTATGGACTCGACTGGTAAACCAGATGTTGCTCTTATTGTTGCTACTCCATTGGATATAGTTGGAAAATGGCAGTTTGTAAAAGTACAGGAAAAACTAAAATCAGAAACTGCAAAAACATCAGATTTCAGGTATTCCTGAAAATCGAATTTGACGTACTGAGGTAAAGGGCCACTTTAGCGAGAGTTTGATTGCAAGCCACCACTTAAAGTATGTAATGATGCTGGCCATTACATCTAGGTAAATTATTATTTCAACTTGAGCGTCACAAGTTGAATAAGGTATTTGTATGTGGTATGTGTCTGGATGCATTTAGTTACATGTTTTTATAGCAAATCTAATTTTGTTGTTTGAGTCAATAGTTCTCACTTAATTTTGTAATATGTGAATGGGAAGTTACAAGCGCAGATATGACATTAGTTACTGCTGGATACTGCCTTGGCCATCAATGGTGGAATACAATGTAGGATACCAACATAGACATGGGTCACACTTACCAATCCCTCTTTGAATAGCACTCATAGAAAGGGGGAAATTCCTAAGTAGGATGCTAAAAAAGTCCAACTAATAAAGCAACATGTTATATCTTTCAAACATTTTAATCAAATACTACATCTTTTATATAAAAAGCATGTATTATATAAATGTTATATACATAATATATATTATATATAATATACATAATATGTACATTATTAATATAGATATGAAATATTGAAATAATTTAACTGCTGTTCTCTCATGGAATATTTTTTTTTTTTTCACTAGAAGCATTGCTGTTGATCCATAAATTCAGTTACTCAAATATTAGGCTAAAACTGTTCTATTTAGGCCCACAGCTGCTGGCTACTGAGTATTTTAAAGAACTGTATCATTCTAGCAGTAATGTCCTTCAGGGAGCACCTGAATCAAAATAAATCAAATACCCTAAACTATCTTTGGAGTCCTAACAAGCAGAAATAGGGCAGGGTTGTCTTGAATATCTTTGCCCAGTCTTTGTCTTTGGGAATCAAGTACACATCAACAGCACTGGAGACACTGGCATAAACTCAGAACATAAACTGAAAGGAATCAGCATGGAAACCTGATTTATATGCATATTAAGAATTGTACTACTGCATACTGGTGTCTCCCACCTGGTTTCCAGGTACAAGATGTACAGTCCTCCAGGGAGGCAAAAATCAGAGGGTTGCACAGAAGTAAGCACTCCTAATGCTTCTCTAGCACATTTTAATATAGGATCAAAGTCCTCATGTACACATAATTCCAGCTAAATTATTAAAACGAACATCCTCCAAGTCTCCTCTGTGTGATGACAAGAAAATCTGTAGATGTCTAGAAGGAATACTTCTAACAGAAAACCAATCCACTTCCTACTTCACAAGTCTGGTATGGTACGCATTGCACCTGTGAATTTGAACAATCCTGTGTACTAGTTTCTAAAAAGACAGGTAAGCAGTAGGTTTCAGAGCGTTTTAAGGTTTTCGCATACTTGGCGCTGGACAAGCCCTTCCTCACCCTACTGACAGTTTGCATTTTGGTGAGACAAAGCTTTTGCTCCCTTTCTTGCAAACTTGCAGGCAATTCAGGCTAGCTTAGCTTAGGCACATGTTCATTCATCTCCAGGAAAGCAGGGTTCCACCAAGTGTAACAGTTACTCTCTATAGTAAAAGCCATTTCTGTGAGCCACTCTTCCTACATCAAGTGCATCCAGACATCAGATATCTTGGTGTTTTTCTGCTGGACTGGTTCCACTATGTCAATGTCTTCCCTGTACTAGGAAGCATAAAGCTGCACTCATTACCCTCTGCATATTTTTCACTATGCTTTCCTCCAAAATCAGAGCTCATATTTTCCAAGCCAGAGCATGTTATATGTGCTTCACCTGTACAGACGTATGAAATGGGTTTTAAGAGGGCAAGTGCTCCATACAAACCACCAGACAGTCAATTTACTTGCTAGAAGTAGACAACAATTTTAAAGACAGGGACGATCAGAACTGAAAATAAGTAATTAGACTGTGATCGCAGCAGTGATGATCATTAAAGAGAAAAGTAGTGGATGACTAGGAAATGCGTGAATCAAGTCTGACCTGGTGACTATCACTTATAAGAATATCAAACATCTCCTCCAATGTGTTTTCACCTCTTTCTATGAAGCAAGTTGGAAGTAGAAAAGCATATGGATATTCAGGTATTCATGAAAATGATCCCCACAGTCATACAAATGGCAGAAAGTCTTGCTAAATAAAGTTTGGGGGTTTTATGACACAAATTTAATAGATTTAAAACCAACTTGTATTCTACTTAAATTATTTTTAATATCAAGATCAAGAGTCAGTTGGGAAAATACTTCCATTATCATCAGCTATCAACTTCCTAAAAACTGATACTAATTTGCATGGCTGATGTTTTCAACATTTTCGTTATCCTACATCCTAAAGTGGCAGGTTCAAAGTGATGAAGAATCACAAGGACCACGGAAAAGGCCAGTTAAGGATAAAACTTCTTACTGCTGAAGTGGTTTGGTGTAGAAACACATGTTTGAAGCATCTGAATCAAACCTGAGACAGATTAAGATGACTGAGGAATAAACAATAAGGTTTGGTACCACGATTTTTTTTTGTCCAATTATCAGACTTAGGGGCCAAACACTAACTTAAAAAGACTACAATGGTTTCATTTTTCTTTGAATTATATCACTATATCCCCCCCATTAGTATTTCAGCAGAGAAAAATGCCTTTCTCCTCCTGAAAGCTATGAAGTGTTTTCAGGTAGAGGAACATGGAAGCCTCCTCTTTCTGCCTGAGAAGAGCTGATACTGACAGCAGAGTGGGGTAGCAGCATAGAAGAGCTTGTTCTTGGACAAATTTCCATAGCCCCTGGGAATGTACTGTAAAGGATTTCAGTAAACAATTATGCCTGCACAAACAGATTCAAGCTGCTACAAATCACTTTGCTTCTTGCTCTTGAACAAGAACTATTTAACTTCCACATTCATGCTTTTGGCAGGGTTTAGCAGGGAGAGGCACAGACAGCTGTACTGCTTTCTAAAGGTTCTAACAGTTTCTGGTGCCAGAATCCCGGCAAACTTCAGACCACACCTCAATTATGATTTGTCCCAAACATTTTGTACTAAACATGATATCTGAGTAGACAAAAAGCTGAAGAGTTGGAATGCAAAATGAGAGTGGATCTTGAGACATCCTTGACACATTCTCAAACACAATGAGGTAGAGCAGTAAACTGCTGAGGACAAGAGGAGAGGAGAGGAAGGGAGGGAAAAGAAGACAAGAAGAGCATATTTTCTCCATACCAGAATCATTCACAAGAAATCATACTTCTTTTAAGGACTAATGAACTTTTCAATCACTAATAACCCTTGAACTAAATCAATATTGCCAACACAATTTAAGAAGGGTGGAGATATTAAACCTGAGTGTCACAAAATCTTGGCAGCATCTTAAGTATGAAATTATAATCTGCTTTGTCCCTAATCTAGCCTCCTGTTCTTACTATATAGCACCCTTCTTTTTCTCATCAGTGTGCTCAGCAAGAATGTTACTTCATCACTTATGCCAATACAGTGGCTTGAAATATTAAAATCCTTTTCAGCTGTAGTATAAAGAAATCAGTTAATTTGCCCAGAAGTGAAAGAGAGAAAAATAAAACAGAAATAAGAATACGACTGATCACACTTCAGCACCTAAAAGAGGATGAAAAAGACCTGGGGTTGTGCTTATAATGCTGTTGAGAAAACTATCACTCCAGCACCTATACAATGTTAGCTAACAGAGAGGATCCTCAGGGCTGGCATTGTCTTCTCTCATTGTGTTCCGAATACATCGCAATCTTTGTTCATTTGCCATAGATTTGGTTGGAAAGTACTTTTGTGTCTCAGCATTTACTATTCAATTTCAGGTGTCACAGGAATTTGCTGTCAGGCAAAGGGAGTAATAGTGAATAATAACATTAACAGGGAGGAAAGGAAGATTTGTTCAGAGAGAAAATATCTTTATAATCCTGTATACTACATATTACTGGAAAAAAAAGACGAGTCTATGGATACAAACATTTTGACTAAAGTCTGAAAAAGAAGCCACAATTAAAGATCATTAGCTTCATTTTAAACCATTCATTAAAATTACTCTTTTAGTTTTATCCCTTAAGGTTCAGTATCTAAAGTGGATGCCCAAGAAAAGCAGTTCAGCTGCTTCTTTCAGACACTTTAGAAATCAGGAGAAAAGTGGCATGACAGTAAGAGCTGAGTTTTGGGAGCAAAAATGATACTCCCTAGCAATTTGATTCTAGAAGGAAAGTGGGAACTAATCCACTTGACTTACTCCCTCACACGTTTTTGCAAATCTACTACCTCTTTAATCTCCATTTATTCCTCTGCAGCATGCTCATGAAAAGCCTTAAATTGCATAAAAAGGGATTATGATTAAGTACTACCTGGATTTGATCCTTCAATCCATAGGAACGCAGGTAATTTCTTATTTACACAAGTATAGATGACTTTGCAGGTACTGCTTACTTGAGTAATGATTATTGCTTTGAGCACAGTGTCGATACACTATTTCTAGATTCCTAATCATGGAATGCTATTGCTCAGCTAGGAATTATTATTATAACTTAAATTGCACATATACTAGGTATAGTTTATGGCCGTTTTCTTAAAAATTGATACAATAGATTTTTTATAAAGAAGAAATACAAGGAATATTTTCTGTTAGACCTTAGAAGTGTGAACGTAGGTCAAATTCCATGCTAAAAAATACATTAGAAACTGCTTCAATCATATGCTGGAATATGAAAATGAGAAAAGTTTGGTTTCACCAAAATACATATTCCACATTATAGCTTCTTCACATAGTGCGTTGTTTGTTTTTAGCCATGAAGAGAGTTACAAGACTAACTCAGAAGTGCTTTGGATTATACTTAGAGATGATGGATTCAACTTACTTGAACTCCGACAGGCTGATGTCTTGATTCTCAAATTAAACATGTCCATCCACTACTCTCCTTACCTCGCTCTTTCCTCCAGGTCCATTTGTTTACCAGCTGAGCAGGTTCATCCACTCCACACCACTGAAACCTGTTTCTGCCAGCACAGCAATAGCAAAAAGGTCTTAAGCATATCTGCCTCTTTGCCAGCCCAATTCCATGACAAATGGCACTGGCAGTTAAGAGATAAGTGGATGCTTCTTTTGCAATGTCTTTAGTGCTGCTCTTCTTCTTTGAGTGGACTTAGATTTTTCATCAGACACTTTACCAGTTTAACATCAGGCACCCCACCAAGCCACTTGACTATGAAGCACAGTCCCTAATGACAAGAGAGCAGAACCAGCCTCTGAGGTGAGCATGAGGTCTCCCAGGGATGATGAGTGCCTGTTTTCCTAATTGCATGCACAAACCCAGTCTCCTAAATTCACTGAACCAGTGCTGACAATATCTTTTGCTCAACCAGACATGCCTTGCAATCACCCCTGCTCAAGAGTACATTTAATCTTCATGGTGATTCCATTTGAGTCACGGACCTCATCTCACTCAGAGCTGCTGTTCAAACTGGCTTCCAGAGATTTATAGAATTTTACAGACTGGGTGATTTTTTTGCCCATTTTAAAACATTAGGTCCTGAATTTCATAAGTATAGTAAGTCACCATTCTTCAAATCAAGTACAACATATTTAATCTATAAAAACTGTTTTGTCTCAACTACATGACAGTTAGCATTCCATGTGGGAAAAAAAAAACAACCCCGCCAAAGAAAAGTATTGTTTAGAACATAATCTTAAATAAACTATTCTTTCCTTCTGACAAGATATTCATCACATGTTCAAAAACATTTCCCTGGACTGCAAAACCATTCTAAGTCAAACAGAACTGAGGCATTGCTGGAAGCTGATAATAAATGCCTATGATCTAAAGTATCTAAATGAGACTCGTATAGCTTTCATCAAGTTATTTATTCACTAGAACCAACTAATCTCAATGCATGAAGGAACATACACTCTGGTTAAATATCAGACTGAAGTAGGGAATACATCAGGTTGGTTTTTTCTGAGATAACAACCTAACAAAAAACAGTGTTAGCAGTTGACCCTGAGCAGGAGCCAAGCACCCACACACTGATTCCTAAGTAGAAACTGGGACTGACAGGGAGAAACAAAGGAAGGTGGGAGGACACAAAGATCAAGATAACAATTTAGCAGCTGAAACAAAAGCTGTGTGCTTAGCATGCCTAACAGTTACTTGGGAAGACAAACACCATAATCATGAATGCCCCCACTTGTGTCTCTTCCTCATCTCTTGCCCACCCTCAGTCTACTCACTGGGGATAGGGGAGCAGAGCAGGAGAAAGGAAAAGCCTTGACCCCAGCAAGCACTGCTCAATGATTATCAGTCCACTGGTGTGTTACCAACACTGCTTTAGGCACAAATCCAAACCACAGAATCATTCAGGCTGCTGTGAAGAAAATTAGCTCTGTCCCAGACAGACCCAGTGCAGAAAGACATGCTGCAGAAGCATATGTTTACTTCTTAAACCTGCATCAAAATATTGACTGTGCTAGCTACCTTAAATACTGGGCACTCTAAAGTCAATCAAGCAGTTGTTGTAACATTCAACACTCAATTCACCATGCATCCAAACTGCAAGGTTGTATGAGATCTCGACCATCTTTTAAATCAAATGTCACCTATCAACAGCAAATCTATGAAGTTTGCCCATTTTGATGCTATGTGTAAAGAATAAACAGATGTTATCATTGAAAGTGAAGAAAAAGATCCCAGATCATCATCATCTTAAAGTCAGACATCAAACTATGGTACTGATGTCATGATGCTGAGATAAAAGGGAAATACTACAACAGTAGAAATGAACCTGTGCCCTCCCACTCCCAGAGTTAGAACCCATTGGAATACTAACAAAAAAAATACATGGTCCCAAAGTGCAGTCTCGGATATGCTTTTTCATCTATTTCCTCTGAAAACATGTTGTGAGGGGATTAATAGAACTTACTTGATTTTTGACAAATTGTTTATCTGAAGAACATCTGAAGAACCGATTTATATAAGAAGGGGATGGAGATGAGAAAACCAATGGAAAAATGAATGATTCAGGTAAGATCAACTTCCTAGATTGATGACAGATGAATTTTAAATGAAATTAGTTTTAAAGTTTATCTGATAATTTGGTATTGAAAGCTGGTGTTCTGGAAACGAATATTTTTATTTCTTCATTATTTTAATCAACAGGTGATTAATTTCACACACTTCAGGGTTGTGATGATCAGGTTTCATTTAGCAGAAGTTTGATAAAAACAACAAAATGCCATGATGCTCAGCAATTAAGAGGAGTGGGGAGTAAGAGGGAGGTTGGCTTCGTATTCTACTATTTTTAATTAAAATTTGTGATCCAGAAAATAGTACAGTTGTAGTTATGTATTATCATATCAATAGGGTTCTAATTTTCTATGCTTGTTTACTAAATGATCTGGTGAATGCAAAATAGTGGTTTTATTCATTTTCTGCCTTGTGTCTCTTACAAAAACTGATCTGAAGGCACAATGTTCTTTGTTATTATTTGAAAGAGAAGCTTGCTTTCATATATTTGTTGTAAAGAAATAAGTATCCAGATGAAAATTAACTACTAACTGCCTGGGGCAAAATGTTGTTTGTTCTACAAACTGCTAGAAAGTCACTCACAAAGAGAACTTTTTACTCAGTTTTGTGTTTTGTTTCTTTTTAAACTATGACATAGCAGTACTCAAAGATAGCTTGAGGACTTCATATCCCACATATGCAGTAAAAAAGCCAAGATACAAAACATGACATTTACTTTGGTTACATCTTCATTAATTCATGCAGCAAGAACCCAGACAATCATGGTATAAACCCCCAGCTGTCTCAGTTGACTTGCTCTGGGGTTAGAACAGGACAGTGTAACCCCAATATGAATATTAAAAACATGGGGATAGATGTATTTTTTTACTGCCCATGTAAGTAAGACCATAGCTGAGAAGACATCTTTAAGTTAGGCATCCAGATTTACTTCTTATTCTGGTTTATTTAATTCTGGTTTGCTAGGACAGCCTCTGGAAACAATCTGTGCAATGGATGCTTGCCAAAAGGAGGTAGCGGAGCATTGCTGACCTGCTTTCCCAAATCCCCGGTTGACTTCCCTTACAGTTAACAATCCCTCCTTAGTATCAGTCAGTGCATATATAGTCCCTGATCAAATAAGCACATCCTAAGAGTTCTGATTAGTCCTGATATCAGCTCTGACCTTTACGAAGGGAAGCTAAAAATTCCTCCCATGGAGGGGGAACCTCAAGGAGAAGTGAGCAGCCTCTTGTGGCTGGAATGAAGAATATTAATGCCTGATGATCTGAACTGCAGTTCTCATCAGCCACTCCCTTGCTCCCAGAAATTGAATTAACAGCAAAATTAGTAGAGTTACCCAGTGGACTTGGATCTGCAGTGGAAGAGTGGAAGGTTCATGTATATTGTAAGCACATCTGAATATCAGCAATCAATTAGGTGTATCTATTAAGTCTTTACTGATCTTACAAGCAGTCACACAATTCAGCAAAATCTGAGTTATTCATATTGTGATCCTGCCTCCCCATGCAGGCACTGCGTTCCCTTTAAAGTAGAACTGGCCCAAATATATTTTATCCTATCCTTTAATTGACTTCTATATCAATTTTCCACAGTGAACATGGGCATTTGCTGCCCAGTGAAGACTTTAAGTGAACATTTCATTTACCTGCACAATGTTACTCCATATACACCAAGTCAGAGTTGCCTCCTCACCACTGCACAGCAGTGAAGCTATGGGGCAGCTAGCTGCTTCACAGTACATGCCATCCTGTGCAGACATATCTATTTGCCAAGATGGTCTCCAGTGTTTTGGGGTTTTAAAAGTTGACAAACTTTTCTGAGCATAAGGGATTTCCAGAACTGATACCTATCAAAAACGCTCATAGCGAGTTATTTGTTTAGTGTATGAAACCTAAAATTTAGCACAAGGTACAGTGAGTGATATTTGACGTACAGATGTGCAATATTTGTGCGATACAGCAGTATATCCTCTGCTATTAACAAACTCTGATAATGCATTTAGGAATAATACAAAAATCACATCAGATATTAAAAAATGTTGTCTTTTCAGAGTGACCAAAGTGTGGCTAAACCATCCCTTGAACCCTGTTTACAAGTTCCAATGCTTCAGGAAAGCAGGCCTTCTGGAAATAGTGCTCAGACTGTTAACTGCTATCATCAGACCATCTCTTATGATTCCATCAAGTATAACTTTAATTTAAATTACCAACATACGTAACATGAGTAGTTCTGACTTCCAGATCAATGACTCAAATGGCTTTAACTGAACGTGTATTAATAACTATTAGAAAAAATGTTAGATGCATATTACTCTGCTGATTTTATGGACTGGAAGTGCAGATGCTTTAATGAACACTAGAGGGTAAATAATTCATAGCTTGTCTGGAGAAAAACGTTGACTAGTAGTTCAAATTATCTAAATACATGCGATGGCTTTCAAAGACCTGTAGACATTCTGATAATCACACTCTGAATTTCTGGTCAATCAATTTCATTGAATAGTTTTGTAAGCTCCAAAGTTTTTAAAAATCATTTGATGCCAGCAAAAAAGTCACACTCAACAGTCAATGAAAACTAAAAATGAACTGACAGCTCCATCTTCCATGTGCCATTCACATGATATGCATTTCATGGCTTGATTTCCTGGTCTTTTTAAAACCTTTAACCAAGCGAGATTAGGATGGACAGATTCTAAAATTCATTGCTCAGTACCAATTAGATAAAGTATGTAACATTTATAATTCAAAATCCTTAAGAACTAACTTCAGAAGAGTTCACTGTACCTAGAAATAAACTTGATGCACTGGGATTGCATGGCAAGGTTTTGGGACAAATTAAGGGGGCTACAGAGCTGGTTTCCGTGAAAAGGTGCTAGAAGTTTCCCCTATGTCTGATAGAGCCAAGCTGGACGGGGCTTGGAGCCCTTCCTGCTCAAGTGGAAGGTGTCCCTGCCCATGGCAGGAGGTTGGAACTGGATGAGCTTTAAGGTCCCTTCCAACCCAAACCCTTTTGTGATTCTATGAAAACATTACTGTTACCAAAATTAGAGATCCATCACTGAATATGTTTGCTTCCATCGGCTGTGTGACAACACTGTTTTATGAACACCACTCTCTCTCTTTTTATGAAAGGCACATGGCCAGATTTACATTTGAGGCTTATTGTTACAATTCATACATATTCAATATTCAATTCATACATAAAGAACAATAATATTCATACAGAATATTATTGTTCTTTATTCAATCCATTTATACCTAGAACAGTGGTCAAAACAAATAATGTGCAACAAAACTGCAGGCAACTGAAACAGGTTCTCAGTCCCTGACCACTGCCTCTGAACAGTTTTAGAGGTGCTCCCCTCCATACTATAACTTTATACACACCCCGGCACCAAATTCCATCTGTGTTGCACGTGTCTGATAGTCCATTGAATTTTCCCCTGAAAAATATCGTGATCATTATACAGAAAGAAGTTCTGATCCCTGCCTTTACAGCCCCCACATCCCTTCTATCATAAAACATCAGGCAAAATGTATTTGCATCTTTTCAACTCTTTATGAGTCCATCTCAAAAATGAGGATGGATTTGCCCTAGGGAACATATGGGGAGCTTTCTAGTTTTCTCCTCTTGCTCCTCTGCCAGAATCAAAGGATAAGAATCTTGTGGACTATAAGTATTTTCATTTAAATCAGTTGAAATGCTTGCTTGGGGCAGAAAGAAGATTGAAAGAAAGAAAACAAAACTTTGTAATCATTAAACACCAGTACCAGTAAGTACCTATAGTCCTCTTTAAAACTGACACCAGAGCAATTTTCCTTTGATACATACAATTTGTGTGTTATTAAAAGCATTTACATCTTTACATTCTGAATTATAATGGGATTTTTCATAACTGTTCATTCCTTTCTGCAATCAGAGTTATTAAAGCGAAGCATCGCATACACTGATTTATAAATACAAATTACAGGCTATACTTGTAAACAATATTTTTCTTCTTGGGAAGCAGAGTACTGTCTTAAATGTATGAATTGTGATGAAATGCCAATCATACCACTGAAATTCCACTAAAAATGCTCTGAAAAATTCTCAGCATTGTGCTTACCCTTGTGGCTCTGCATAAATGAGATTTGCTAAAGGATTCTTTTCACTCCTACAAGCAGACTTGGAACAATTGTTGCAGTTTCTCATAATTATGAGACAATTTTGTTTATAGTTGAGTTGACAGTTCAGTCTTATTTTCTCTGGTTTTACATTTATCTCCTTTTATTCTCTTACTCATGCACTTTTCATGTAGTTGCTACTTGGAACCATGCCACCTAGGCACTTTTTACAAGGGCAGTTAGTGACAGGACAAGGAGGAACGGTAGATTTAGATACTGGGAAGAAATTATTTACTGTGGGGATTTTTGAGAAATTGGAACCAGTTGCCTAGAAAAGTTGTGGTTGCCCCATCCCTGGCAGTGTTTAAGGCCAGGTTGGAAGGGGCTGAGAGCAACCTGGTCTAGTGAAAGGTGTCCCTGACTGTGGCAGGGTGTTGGAACTGGACAAGCTTTAATGTCCCTTCCAACCCAAACCATTCTGTGATTCTATTATCTTTTGGGGGATGCATTCCTACCCCAACACTACACAGTGTATATGATAAGTATATGAATCTCAAGCAATTCAAAGGGATGCTTGGTGTGCACCCACATCAGAAGAATATGGCCAAACAGATACATATTCAAGGAGTATATGCAGGGACATGACTGGCCTAGAAAGCCTGACCTCACTCCACTGAATTCTGAATCTGAGTCATGTTTGAAATTCCAGTACTTACTTCAATCTTAAGGACCTTCTAGTTTGGTTCCATCTTCTTTTTCTAGACTTGGTCAGAAGAATTAAAAGGAACTTTTATGCCATAACTTTGTGGACAGAATCTCCACTCATTACACTTTTTTTTCTCGTTAAGCCTGGTTTTGTGATGTGCTTGTAATGCTGACTCTGCCTGTTTCAGAATGTCAAAAGTAGCTTACATAGTCCCCACTATTTTCAACTGTATTTTGCAGGACAACAACTGTATAAATCAGATATACTCTCCTGAGTGAAGTACTCAGGTAAGCTGTTATACCCACGTCTGTCTTCAGCAAGAGTGGCTTAGGTCTTGATTCACTAGACAGGGTCACTAGACAGGGTTATTTGCAATGAGACACGTAATATAGTGAACTGTCTGCTGTATTTCTAGGTTAATACCCAACATCTAAACTCTTCAAGAGTATAACAGAGGAGCTCCCTCTCTAGGCACTTTCAAACACAATGATTCCAGCCTTTCACTTCTCACTATGTTCTTCAAATGGAATAAAAATACTGACTTTTCATAGAAAAAAAGCTCTTACCACCAACTGCTTCTGTTCCAGAGGAAAACAGTTAAAAGTAGGAAACTAATTTTCTTTCTGCAAGATAATGTCTTCTCTGTCAGCTCAATAAATAGTGAATATTAATATGTAAGGTCAGTCTATTCTGGGTTTCCATCCGAAAGATTCCTTGATACTATAGCAGATTTTGCTTTATAAGATGATCATCACTGTCTTCCACTTGTAAGAACAGAAGCTTTTTTTCTCTTTTCAAAAACAATCCCTCAAAATATACACAACACATAGCATCATAACATGAAGAAAACTGCATTGTTTGGTCTTGGATAGCCCTTTTGTTAGGTTTCTAGATCTTTTCTAAATAAACATTTTCTGTATATGTATTTCTAGTATTAATGATGTATTTTGGTTGCTCCTTGATGGACATATAAATCCATTATTAAGTATATTTAGTAGCAGTAGTAGCTAGATGTACTCAGGGTTCAGGTGTTCAAACAGAAAACACTTTAGCAAATACTTGACAATACATAATGTGATTGAGAGAGCTGCCTGAGGACTGGAGGAAAATAGATGGCACTCCTATCTTTAATAAAGGCAAGAAGGAGGACCCATGGAACTACAGGCCTGTCAGCCTCATCTTGGTCCCTTTTGACGCCGTCTCCCATAAGATCCCCATAAAGAAGTTGATGAAGTATGGGCTGCATGAGCAGTGACGTGGAACACAAAGTAGCTGAAGGACTGGGCTCAGACAGTGGCACAAAGTCTAGCTGGAGAAGCGCTCCACTATGAGGAGTGGCTGACATGCGAGAGGGTCCTGCTGTTATCCAAAGGGACCTCAACAGGCTGGAGAAATGGGCTGACAGGAATCTATCAGGCAGTGGGCACACACTGAAACACAGGAGGTTCTATCTGAACACCAGAGAAAACTTTTTCAAGAGGCTGACCAAGCGCTGGCACAGATTGCCCATCTCCTTAGAGAGGGGCTAAAACCAGAATACCCTCTGGACATGGTCCCAGGCAGCCTGCTCTAGATGACCCTGGCTTGAGCAAGGCAAGATGACCTCCATCAGTCTCTTACAACCTCAACCATTCCAAATAAATCAGAATCTAACGGATACAAAAAAATTACAAGCAAAAGAGTTGATTTATTTATACACAGAAAACATAAGGAAAACAAATAAATAAACCCCAGGTCTGATTGTTGGGTTTGGGTTTTTCTTAAGAAAGAGGAGATGAGAAGCTTTTACTACAAGATCCATACCAAAAGCTGCTACATACACATGGTGAAATTGCCAATCATGTAAAACAGACAAAAACACAGTGTTAGGAAAACAAACCAGGCTGCATAGTCAGATCCCAGAGTGGCAACAAAACCATTTACATTCTAATAAAAACTGAGGAAGATGTTAAATAGAAGCTAACAAGGCTAGACAGCTTCAAACCAGCAGGGCAACCTCTGTCTGAGAAGGTCTCTGAGCATTGTTATTGCTGATTTCCAGTAACCCTTGGAACACCAAGGAAATTCCAAAAGCCTGAAGAAAAGCATAGTGTGCAGATACTGACCAAAATGACCTGTGTAATTACAAGCTGCTCCAAGTAAGTAGACAAAACAATAGAACCTGATTAATAAAAATATAAAGGAGGTAAATGTAATTAGTGTAAATCGACGTGGGTTTGTCAAAACAGATCTTATCAACGTATTCTGGTTTGGGGTTTCTTCTGAGATGATAACTTTGGATCCCATCAAATTTGCATATATATATGCGTTCCTATTTGTTTCTGCACCCACTGTGACAGTATGCAGTTTCAATTCTGAAGGCATTTGACTGGCAATGTACATTGTTTGAACCAAGATATTGAATTGTTATAAATATGACATACTAAATATATAAAAAAGTAACCGTAAGAAAGGAAATCAGTGGTTTCTAGAGAGAATCACTGGAAACCCTTCATTATTTAACATCATTATTGTCTGAACTGCAGAAAAATGCATAGTCTTTGACGCTGAAGATGCATGAAGTTCACATGTCACAAGCTTGGGACACATAAGTGTCCTGGGTTCAGCAGTAGCAGTCATTTTTCTCCTTAGTCGCTGGTGCAGTGCTGTGTTTTTGACTTTCAGCCTGGGAACAGCGCTGACAACACCGATGTTTTCAGTGCTGCTCAGTAATGTTTACTATGACCAAGGACTTTCTGAGCCTCATGCTCTGCCAGGGAGGAAGGGAAGCCAGGGGGAAGCAGAGACAGGACACCTGACCCAAACTGACCAAAGAGGTATTCCATACCACAGCATGTTATACCCAGTATACAAACTGGGGGCAGGGACCCGGAAGCGCTAGATCACTGCTCGATCGGGCTGTATATTGGTCAGTGGGTGGTGAGCAGTTGTATTCTCTTTCCTTGTTATTTTCCTTATTATTATAGAATTATAGAATCACAGAATAGTTAGGGTTGGAAAGGACCATAAGATCATCCAGTTTCAACCCCCCTGCCACGGGCAGGGACACCTCACACTAAACCATGTCACCCAAGGCTCTGTCCAACCTGGCCCTGAACACTTCCAGGGATGGAGCATTCACAGCTTCCCTGGGCAACCCATTCCAGTGCCTCACCACCCTTACGGTAAAGAATTTCTTCCTCATATCCAATCTAAACTTACTATTATTAAACTATTATTATTGGTGGTAGCAGCAGTGGTTTGTGTTATACATCAGTTACTGGACTGTTCTTATCTCAACCTGTGGGAGTTACCTTCTTTTGATTCTCCTCCCCATCCCTCTGGGAGCGGGGAGAGGAAGGGCAGGGAGTGAGCCAACAGCTGCGTGGTTTCTGGGTTGTCAGCTGGGCTTAAACCATGACAGTAGGTCAGCTAGTAAAAGGGAAGATTGAGCACTTTAATGTGGCCATGTGTGAAGTCATCTAGGCAGGATGAAGAACACAGCTCCAGACTGAGACATGCAATGCTGTCAGGAAACGCGTCAGAAGTGCGACAGGTACATGAGCCAGAAAAGGAGGACAAAAGAAAGTGAACCCCTCTGGTAAATGGGAGAGCATCTGTTGACACCTTACGCCGAGAAGGGTGAAGTAGTCTACAACTTTCTTCCTCAAGCTTTCACTGGCAGTTGCATTTCCTGTATCTCTGAAGCCCCTAAATCTCAAGGCAGATGCACACTGGGACCGTGATGTGCTCACAGCACTCCTTTGATGCAGTTTTTTCCATTATGCATAACTTATATGCACTGTACTGACCTAAAGTCTGAAAGTACATTTTCTGCATAATTATTACTAAAAGCATTCCTTATAATGATTTTCTAACAATTGTTTTGGAAAAAATGAATCCTAACTTCATTCATAATGTCTGATTATCTGATTTCACATGCCAGGATTATGGTACAGCAATTAAGCAGTGAAGGAATTTCAACTGAGTTATTACCTGTGTACCTAGCTTTCACATTTGGATGAATTAACCAGGAGTCAATGAAGACAATCTCCCAGAGTTTGAGGCTCAGCAGATTACTTGATATGGTGATGAATCAATGAAAATCCAAGAGAGGCAGTGGAGTCAGTTTATTGATGGACAAAAGGGTGGGGAATGGGCAGAGAGCAGGGAGCAAGGTGATTAATAAAAGAGAAAGGCGGTACGTGAGAAATGGCAAATAACTGAAGAGCAGAAGCAAATGGGTGTGTGGTCTGGTGGTGTGTTTGTGCTTGGAACTGTAACGGATAACATCTCCTATTTATAGGGAATTCTACTATCATTTCTAACAGCTTGGTGGTATCAGGGAAGAAGCAGGCAGGATATTCATCATATAACTGACAGTATGCCCAGTAGCATAAATTTTTTGGATATAAAATTGAAGGAGAACACCTAAAGAGGAGAACACCATGCTGAAGCTTGGGAGCATGGAGCCAGCAGAGCCTGCCCTGTGCAAGATATGCTTCTGACTCCATTTCTTACAGAAGTTCACTCTTCTAATGCAATGCTAATGCTGTGAACTGGGCATATTTATGCCTCTGACTCCATTCCTCAGCAGAAAGAAAATATGATACTGTCATTGTATGGGAGACAGTCTCTCTTCTGTTCTTCCTCCTTCACCCTTTTTTATTTCATGGTCGAGAACAGAGGTGGAAGGCCAGTAGTTTTCATCTTTAAAAATGTTTCTAAATTAATTTACTTCCTTCTTTTCATTTTTCCTCATATTTTTAAAGATACTGAAATTTTTACCTGCATTCAGGGAAAAGATGAGAATACGTACAAGCCCCTTCTGCATGCTACTGATAATCTAGGCAGGGTCTGAAGATCATAGTAAGGCATCTGAGTTTGAAACCTGGGTCAACAGGGTGGACATAAAAGATTTCTGATTTCTTGTTTGTTGGATTGGTTTTCCTACATAGGGCTTTTCCCCAGCCACAGTCTTGCTACTATTCCCATAAATGGGAGTAAAACCACATCCCACTTTATCAGCATTTCAAGAACTTTATACCAGTAACATTTAAATCCTGTATATAAGGCATGAATAAAACACAGTGCAGCAACCTTGCCTGCTGTGCTGCATCACAATGCATTAGGCCCATATACATTTTATCTTCCATTTGTTAGGGCAGTAATTCTTTCTTTTCCTTTCTGGCAATCTTCAATTACAGACTTTCCACTGCCCCTTACTGAAATGAACCCTGGCAGTCTCCTCAGCTCATCTGCTGATCTTCTGTATTCTTTCCCTCTAAATTTAGAAGGTCTTCACTGGCTTCACAATAAATATATATTTAACTGTCTAAGTACACAAGACGATTGAGCAAGTTGAGGCTGCCCCATCCCTAGCAGTGTTCAAGGTCAGGCTGGATGGGGCTTGGAACAACCTGGTCTAGCTAAAGGTGTTCCTACCCGTGGGCAGGGGGTTGGAACTGCATGAGCTTTAAGGGCCCTTTCAAACCAAACCAATCTGTGATTCTATGAATCAATGAGAGACATAGCCAAGGCTTTTTCAACATTTAAGTGATAAAGTGGATAGTGGTACACCTGTACATTTGATGCAAAAGATGCACATATGCAGATAATTCCTATATCACAGAAACAGAGGAAGCAGAGCCAAACGCAGCATGTGCCTGGCTGATTTCCCTAAGCAAAGGTTACAAAATATTAAATTATATAGCAGTTTTACAAAATCAAACAGAATGTTTATGTTCTGTTTAGGCAGATACCTAAACAGGGCATTCAGTTTCTACAAGAAAATGTTTCTTTCTGTTTAAGCTGGGACTTCAAGCAACTGAAAGAAACAAATCATAAATGTTCATCCTAACATACCACATTCATTTGCAGGATGGCAAAACCTGTGGCTAGAATTGTTCAAATGCTTCCTAGCTACTA
>JAOEHX010057241.1:0-16232 GCA_025448015.1 Bolborhynchus lineola
GCCAGCGCCTCAGCACCCTCACAGGGAAGAATTTTTTCTTCCTATCTAATCTAAATCTACCAACTGTACAGAGGGTACTCTGTTAGAGTTCTGAGTTGAATGTGGTTATTCCAGATAGATGTACTTTTCACCTCCGCATAACTTGACTGCATTTCCCCCCTTATTTTATTCTCCTCATTAAAATCAAATATTTGAAAAATATGTATTTGCTTTTCATGATAATGGGCAAAGAGTTGTATTAGGAATTGGTTGTGCATAAAAAGGGTTGGACTGTTAGCTCAGCTCCTGTTCTTGAAATCATAAAATCCCCACTGTAAATATTTTCTTCTACTTTTTGCAGGAAAAATGGTGTCCATCTTGGTGCCATTGTGTTTAATAGGTAACATAACCTTTACTTGAAATTACTTTGGGCTCCCAGGGTCTTTTAAAACAAAGAAAAACTCTTATTTACCATTGCCTATGGGTGTAACACCAAGCAAAGTGCAGGGAATCATACAGTTCTCTTGGATCTCAGTCAGTTTTGTTTTTAAAAGGAAGTTTAAAGACTCTTCAGAAGTATTACATATGAAGGAAGACAGAATTCCTTAGGTTTTAATGCCTCCGTTTTGCCTTTGCACTGAGTTTCAATTAGAAAATCAGTATTTATTCGTCAAATAGAAAATTGCTATTATTCTAAATCAGTATTTTATCATATATGCTGACATGAATTGAAACTACAAAAGCAACACTATAGAATAGGAAAAAAAGTAGTATCTCTTCAGGAGACCTCTAATCAACAAGTATCAGAAAGATTAAAATGGGTATCCATCCCAGTTTTACTGATGGGGAGACTGAGGCACTGAGTGGCAAAGTGTTTTGACCCAGTATTTAATGAGAGATGATTAAAAACATAGATTCTTTGATTTCCAGACTGGCACTTCAGCCTCGAGCTATTTAATTCAGTGGCATTTAGCCTGAAAGCTTGTGTGCATGTTTCTGATGATACTTTTTTGTGTTATCTTCTGGATTGTAAGGAATTCAGGATTGATTCCCTTATTCTTCTGCATCATGCTGGTTTAATAGTGACATAACAACGTAATATGTTAAGGATGAATCAAGTATATCCTATATCTTGTTTTTCCTATATATTTAACTGTTGATGAGGCTTGATCCGTAGGTTTTAGATTACATGTTACAATCATTGACTGACATATGTAGCACACATGGAAATTGTTCTCAGGGTCAGGTTTTGAGCACTCTGGTGGCATACACAGGCATTTGTTTAGTGTTCTGCTGCATACAGAAATGCTGTATAAAATCTCAGGATAAATAGATTCAATGTGCATTTTCCTCACGTGTAAGAAGAGGTTGTAAAAAATTCATTGCCCAAATGTGCGTCGCTGTGTGTTATTTTAGCTCCTATCTGAAGTGAGGAAAAGGAAAACAGTATGCACACAAAGAGAAAAGATAGTCTTGGCAGTTGTATGCTTCCAGATTGCATTTGCATTTGAGGGGAAAGAATTTGGGAAAATGCTGTGTAATGTGGCCACCTGTCAGGAAAATTGCCACCTCTCTCCAGCCTTGATCTTAGCTGTTCAGAACATTAACAGAATGAAAAAGAGTGATATCCCATGTAATACAAGGCTGAATAATTGTTTGCACTGTGTGTTGGATCGTCAGAGTCTCAGGGGGACAGAACTGGCTCTTGGTATCTCTCTGTATGCTAGTTTTTAGGTTCTGTAAACGTACATATTAAAAACCTCCTTTCAGAGTTCTCTTTCATCTCATTAACACTTCTTTCATTTTAGTCAGTGGCAAATTTTAATTATATTGCTTATGAATTCAAGCAGCCACCAAACTTACCATCCATGCTGTAGAATCTCATTGCTGGTTTCTCTCATCACCATTCTCCCAAGCAGGGAATGAGAAACTTCCAGGTTCTCCTTTGTCGCCTCTTCCCTATCTTTTCTCTCTGAAGGATGAGGCAGGGTTAAGCATTGAACATGCACTGAAATTATGAATGCATATATGAGGACCTCAGCTTCCAGCAGCACATTGATACTTACTACCGTTGGCAGTCTAGAATGCTCAAGCTACTCAGTGTTAATCACATCTTAAAGGAAAAGCCTTCATAGGTAAGTCCTCTTCCTCTTTCTTAGTGTCTAGCTATGTTTTCTTACTAATTTTCAGTTACATGTGCAACATTCCCACTAAATCACAAGAAGCTATCAGGTACTTCACATCTTAAACCCTGAAATGCTGCTTGTATTCTGCTGCTCTCTCATGTTCTGGAATCTTTAGGAAACCAGTAGGTGTTTTTCTGTAGCTGTGCATGTTAGTAGCTCTGCACCTGTCATGTTTGGCATACTTCCTAGCCTGGAAGCCTGGTATTGCCCGTCTGGCCATTCTGCTGCGATCTAACAAGAGAAGATAACCAGGAGAGAGGGAATCTGGAACAACATGATCTTAGGGTGAGGACAGTCTTCCCAAAGTCTTCTGCTGTAGAGTGCTGTCCTGCTATTGCAGAAAAATCTAATATTGCAGCATCTTCAGACTACTTACTTCTGCTCTTTTACAAATCTGCAACCACTCTCCTGCATCCTCTCAGTATCATCAGTTACCCACATTAAAGCTGTCTTAGCAAACCCAGGAGTCCTTTGCTCCTACCTGCCTAGTACTCCTCTGCATGTTCCTACGCCTCTGCGAGTTTCTGAGGTCTGATAATTGCCTTTCATTCTAAAGTGTCTCAGAATTTCTCAGTATACCCAGTGAGAATTACCCTGTTGTTCATCTGCGAGAGCTGCCAGATTTTGCAGAGCTGTGACCTTCTTTTGTTTCTGTTTGCAGCAGGATATATTGACCATATGCAGTGATACTTGGAGCTGAACACAACAGATTTGCAAGTATACAAATAACTCCATAAATTATTTGTGTTAAATATAGAACTTGAAGATTTGGTGGTCATAAAGTAAGGGAACAATTTCTTCTTCTTCTTGCAATTACAGAATATTCCAGTGACAAAAATTGCTAACAATGGAATATCAAAAAGAAAAGCAAGTACTGTTTTTAACTAATTTTAATGCAATTTGATCAGTTGAAAGGAGGAGGAGAATAAATATCATCAGTTTTCTGAATTCATCAGCAACTTTTCAGAGGTTGTGCAAATACTCTTGCAGTTTCAAGTAGGTTTTTTCCAGTCTTTATAAAAACTTTGAAGCTTCTTGGGGTGTAGCACCCCTGGAGGCTCCACCACCTGTGGGCATACACCTAAGTTAGGTGCCTGGAGCACAACTGGGGTAGGAAAGAACTCTGTGAATGGACTCACATTCTACCTGAGAGTGTGAGTCATGGAATCATAGAATATTTCAAGTTGGAAGGGACTCATAAGGATCACTGAGTTCAACTCTGCTCCTCGCAGGACTACCTAAAACTAAACCATATGACTAAGAGCGTCATCCAGACACTCCTTGAACTGTGACAGGTTGAGTGATGTGACCACTTCCCTGGGGAGCCTATTCCAGCAACTGACCCCCTCTCAGTGAAGAAGCTTTTCTTAGTGTCCCATCTGAACTTCCCCTGACAGCTTCATTCTATTTTCTTGTATCCTGTCAACACATACCCCTCCGCTGCCCTCTTCATGCAAGGTGTGGAATGCAAGGGGATCACCCCTCAGCCTTTTCCAAGGTGAACAAGACAAATGACCTCAGCCATTTCTTGCCCTTAGAACTTTCTTTGGCAGCTTCTTTAAGTATTGAAATGGTGAGATAGCAGTTAATATGAAAGCAAAATGTAAAAAGCCAGTAATTGGTATTTAACACAAGCAACACATTGGGAGGTCAGGCCATAGTAATCATCATGCTGCTGCAGGTAACATTATTACAGTACCTAAGCCTGGTGAGCTCATTGTGAATTACCTGCCTGGGCTGTAGTCACATCTTTGCCAGCTGTATGATTGTCTTTTTGTAACTAGAGGCTGTGTTCTTTTCATACTTTACAGTAACTCATAAATGTTTAAGACAGTTTTTGAGCAATTAGTGCTGCTTCTGCTCTTAAAGTTATGAATTTGTTATGTGCAATGATTTTCATAATGTGTCACCTTAATTGATTTCAGTCAGTTTGGCAAAGAAAAGCAGTAAAACTGAAAACATGTAAGGTTGCGGTTTTCTAGTTGCATGAGTAATATGCAGTATGAATTCTAATCTATTTTCATGGGGAAAAAAATAATGAACTGCTTATTCCACTCTATTCTTAGCCTGGAAATATGCTGACACATCTAATGCATCATAAGAAGTACTTTACATGTGAGTTACCTTGGTTAGCAGCTCACTGGGTCCCCACATTTGTGCTTCCTGTTTATGAAACAACTTTACACTTGAATGCATTTTGTTTCGTAATGCTTAAAGAAAAATGACCCTTCACAGCTATTCAAGTGTGAAAAGCAAGTTGGGCTAGAATTCTCCTTTTCTGCAGATGTGTTTGGGGTTTTTTTTTCCTTCACAGATGTAGACATCGTGTATTTCTTATTCATCCCTTGTACATGACCTATCAGACTGAAGTGGTTTCTGGAGAGGAAAAGCAGCCCCAAGATAAAATACTAGGAGCAGCACTAGAGAATTCTGATGCAGGTTTATTTCTGAACATCCACATCAAAAAGCCATTTAAGGCAGTGATTTCTTGACTTGTGACCATGGGCAAACAGTTTTTCAGAACCAGCTGGAAAATACATCTTATTTATCATCTCTAAGCATTCTCTTCTCAGAATGGTATTGTATGTAAATGATGTAATTCCTGGAAATCTTGTGGATTCATGCCTTAATGGATGCTTGGGTTGCTGAGGTTGGGTATTTGACCTTCCTAGAGAAGGTCACCTGGGTAACTGGAACTGGTGAGCTGTCCTGCATATACCAGTTGGATAAAGGAAGTACTAAGGAAGAGTGGTGCTGCCATTCCTGCAACTGTCCTTTCCACCACCACTTTCTCTCATTAGGTCTTCTCCATTTGCTTCTTTTTGCCTTATTTTTTGCCAGTGTGCTGGAGGAAGGCTCAAGAGGGGTCTTCTAGCACCTTCAGGGGGTAGGTCAGAAAAAAGTAGTGAAATCATGATATTGTTTCACTTTAATAAGTTCCTAAGGTTATGTGGATCCAGTTATTTTGTCCTGCAAACGAATTTCCCTTACAATTCCTCTTTCAGAATTCAGGGTCAAAATAACTCGAGCAATTTTGAAATGCGATCCGGAACATACTATGGCACAGTGAATATTCCCATTTAAAAATGTCCCCCTAGATATCTACTTCATACACTTAATACAAGAAAGGAAGGAAAGAAAACCTTGCAGCAAAAATGTCTTCTCGCTTTGCTGCTTTAATGTGTTCAGGGCCAACTCACACATTAAATAAAGTCACTTTTGATTTAAACACTTCAAGATATTTTTTCTTTTTTAAGATTCTTCAGCCATAAAAATTTGTATGACAGGTTATACATATTTGCCTAAAGCTTGAGATCTCTCTTCATCATCCCTGAGCTCACTGAAAGCTTTGCTTGAAGCTCTAATCACATTGTTAGTTTTATTCCATTGGTAGGGTGAATGACTGGAAGCTTCTTTGCTGAAACTGTTCTGTGCTGATGCAAATAGTGCAAGGAATAATAAAAACTAAAAGGTGGGTTATTTCTGTTTGCATACTCTCCCTTTAGACAAGGTATCGATTTCAAGTATTCTCCTTTGTAGAATGTTATTAGAAATTGGAAGTAAGATTAAAACAGAATCACTTGCTGGTTGCTTTTACTTGCTGACTTCTTGCTTTGTAATATACACTGGTATTAAGTATAGTTTCACTTTTGATCGTCACATTGTCGTTTTGATTGTCACTACTGTAGTACCAAAATCTACAGAAACAAATCCAAGTTAGAAACAACAATACCACAGGGAAGTTAAATACACTAAAGAAAGTAGTGGGAAAACCCACTGAAGTATTGTTATGATATTTTAGAATCTGGCCATCTTGTGGTAGGTTTCTAGTCTGTAGGCAGAGAAGGATGTGTTGACTTTTTTCCAAAGTGACAATCCACCAAATCTAAGGTAATTTAATTTAATAAGATTTTTTTTTTATCAGGAACACTGAGAAAAATCAAGCGTTTTCCCCCTTTTAATCTTAATTTTAGATTTGAGGAGTTCAGGACTAAAAGGTGGAAATGTTGCAATAGAATATTTAACATTGTGTCAAAGGGTGCAGCCGCACAATTAATAGAATCTAGTCCACATGTCTTCCTACTCTGAGGACTTGTTCTATTCAGTACCCTTCACCACCAGCCAGCATTCCCATCCCTCCCTCTTGCTGCCTGGTGAGCCGGATCTGGGAAGTGGGGAGTACAGTACTCATGGGAGGAATTGTTCTGTGTTATGTTGCGGAGCTGCTTTCCTGCACAAATGGTTCCCTGTTGTTTTTGTGTAGCAGTGGAATGAGCCGTAGTGTCAGCACAAGGAAGATTGGACTGCTCAGCCATGAGCAGTAATGAGAAAGTCAGGAGCATCACTTTCATTGATAGTATGGACTTAAATTTGTTTACACCAATCATGAAACCACACAATAGGATTTACCCATTTACTACTTAACATTTAATGCTATGGAGGTATTAACTAGGTTGATTTTCACTTTGTCAGGCATCTTGCAAACGCGGTTAACCATCAAAAAGAGGGTAAAGCAGAAAGATTGGACAAACAAGCACGACAGTCACAGAGTCACAGAATTCCAAATGCAGTAAGTTTCAAATGATTGAGTGCAAATATGTAACTAACAGTGTAGATGTTGTTAGGGTGTGTTGGTCACTGACTGCAAAATTCAATAAGGAGCATCCCTGTTTTCAGCAGCTTCTCTTGGGATGCAGAATGGCTATTTTTTAGTCACAGTTTCTACATACAAGGCCTGTCTAGACAATTTCTGTTTTATTTCTGAAGTATATCTATACCAGTAGTGCAAAATTCCAAATAGCTTTTTGCCATTGTCTTCAAAAGAGTGATGTCTGCATGAGTTACCTAGTTAGTCAGTTTTAAATGATGCTGTAGTTGTAAGCTTTAACTTTCCAATTAAGATGTTATGGAGAATGTGACTTTGCCCTTCCTAACTTTGACAGTTCTTTATATGAATACTTTTAACCACGTTTTTCCTTTATATGGTTTTCATCCCATCAGATAATACAGGTGATCCTGAAGCACCAGTATGTATCATAATATCCATAATTTTAATACTTGCCTGAGTCACTAATTTTCATTCTCCTCTCCCTTTACCCTTTCATTTCCCAGTACTTTGAGGAATTGCCATGGGCATTGAACCATTAATATTTTGCCGTTTACTACCAGAAATGAACCACTGTTGACATCATTCCTGAATCTGTTAAAAGCAGATTCCCATAGGGATAGATTACATGATTACACATAGATTACATGTGTACAAATTGTTCACTGCTTCTGTGTGGTTGATGATGACAATAATAGTAGGAAAAAGGTCCTGGGAAGTTAGCCATGAGAGGTTTGCTCTTTAATTTTGACAGTACATTGGCGGCTGCACGATCTTCCTAAAGGCTAGAAATATAAAGCACAGTTCTTTTTAAAACATCACCCTCAGTGCCTGAAACAGATGCTCTTTAGAATGAAATTTAATGATATGTGGCATGCACATAGTCGACACAATTTTTCACATGTCAACCTGTTCCTTATCTTACACTATTTAGCTAATTATGTCAGATCTTATTGTATTACTGATAGCTTGTGATGCAATCATGAAGAGTGTTATGACTCTCTCTTTGCTCTGCCCCTTTTTCTTTTCTATTGCTATTATCTAACTCCGAGTGAACACTTTCCTCTTGTGAGCGTAATTTTATGCATAACAGTCTGTTCTTCATTGAGTGTCTGAGTTTTAAGCTGTTTCATCACATCCAGATATTACACTTTGAGCTTAGTTCCTTTTATTTCCGTGTTTAATTTCATTATTGTCAATGGAATTTTTTTACATACAGAAAGAGTTCTCAATCAAAGTAGTTTTTCTTGTATATAAAAGCATGTGTGCTTCATCAGTCAGGCACAATTTTACAGCTTAACAAAGATTAGAAATCAAACACTCTGCACACAACAGTTATACAGTATACATGTAACTTATGGAAAGTATGCATGGAGAAATACACATGGAACAGAGCAAATGCTCTGAGACCTTTCACTTCCAAACTGCCTTCATTTCAAAGATGCAGCATGTTGAAAGAATATTAAAGTTGTGTTTCTTAAGTGCCAAAAGGTTGCTAAACTCAAATAGGCAAAAGGTATTAAATTACCTATGTGATATTTTATGCTTCAAGTGACTGTGCCAGCAAGCTTGCTGAGTACGTGCCCTTGCATCCTCAGAATGTAGGATGTGAGTAGCTAAGGCAGCAGTTTCCTGTTGTTCAAGCAGAAAAGACCTCAGCCAATTTGTATGCTGGATGTTGCCCTCTAGACTGCAAATATAGGAGAAATACATGGGAGTGAATCAGAAAACGTTCAGAATAGACATCTGCCGTGCTTCGGGACTTTCCTGGAGCCAGGGAAATTTGTTACCGTCTATACTTACTTTTTAAAAGCTTAAGCAAACTGCACGTTCTGCTGACCTTTTGCAGTCCTGGGAAGGGATTCCACAGCCCTTAGGTTCTAAAACAATTCTTTCAACATTCATAGAAGAAAAGCCGTCAGGATTCATTTTTTTTTTTAACCTCTAGAGGCAGAGCATTCTTAGCTTGCCTTTTGTTTTACCATGGTTCATCTTGCTTTTTGATGCTCTCCTGGCTTTAATAGTAAAGCAAAGATTTTAGTTAGCTGGACTGATGTTCAGGATTTGGTGAACAACATTCTATTTTGCACCTGATTAATATGTTGCCTTTTTTCCCAGTCACTGGTGATGACAGAATCTCTTCCCCTGTTTCAAACTAAATCCTTTTTTCACTTAGCTGTGAGTAGTGGTCCCTCAGAGGATTAACGGACAGTGCAGCAGTGTGTCTGTCTGAGGGAATGCTTGTTGAACTCCAAGGAATGGAGTATCTTGCCTCAAAACTACTCAGGTCTTTCTGTTTCCTGAGACATCACCCAGCGTAACACTTGACTGAGGTCCACTGTGGGCCTAAGGTTGTTTTCCTTTTGTTTTCCCTTTCTACTTCACAGCCTCTGAAGTAATGGGAGGGCTGTGTTTCAGCCTTGCAGCACAGTGTTTTTGTAACACATGACAAAGGTGTGTCTTAGAGCTCTAAAATATAGTAGGAATGCATGCAGCAGTATATGAGGATGAAAAAGCTTTGGGGATAGAGCTGAAAAACCGTATAGGGCAGAAGAAGCCAAACCAGACACAGATTTTTCACACTGCCTATGGTAAGTGCTCTTTGGAATATTCCTCCCTCTGAACCACTCCCTCCTAAATGCATCTCTTCCAAACAGAGCCTGGGAGCTAAGTAACAGTACGTCACATGGACAATCAGGGAATTTGCTCCTAGCTTTGCTCATGGGTATAATTTTACTTAGGAGAGTGGATGCAGTACTGTGCCTTCCAAGTGCTCCTTACGTTTTGAACTTTCACTTTTATCTATTACATTTATATTCCCTTGGATTTAAACCCTAGACACAAAAGCATTTGATGGCAGTTATCAGTATCAGGCAGTCTGGCTACTTAAAGGTACCTACTTAATTACCCAGGAGTTACATGAACTGTGGCAAAGCCACTGAGGTCTTTCCCTGGAACCAGGCACCTCAGTTAAAGACTGTGCTCCTCCAGCCTGTCAGCCAGCTGCTCTCCCACATGGATTTTGCTATTTTATAGTCACTGTATTACTAAAGCCACCATGACATCAATTTTAAATGGTACACAAGATGCCTGTTCTCTAAGCATTCCGCGATCTTTGAAACCCTTCCCATCTTCCCATGTTGTCAATGAAAACTTGTATCAACAAATAAAGATCTCATACTTTGTTATTTATTATTACCTTATCAGTAAGAATAAGACTCGATGTGAAGACAGAAAATACACAATTCACCCTTTTGGACTAGTTTCTGCTATTAAGATAATTAGTTAACAAAGAAACAACAAAAACTTTGTACCATATTTCCAATTTGATTCTTTTTCAGGTTCAGCTTTCGGAAATTGCTTCTTGAAGCAGACTTATAGACAATAAGCAAACTATCTCAGTCTTCTTTTTGCTGAACTGTACTGATAGCTTATATACTCGCCTTGCTTCTTTTCTGTCCATTTTCCCTTTTTTATCTGTGAAGATCGCAATATTCCATTAGCTCTTTTAACATTTTCTCTGATGTCATTGCACATATCCATGTCGCCATGGCAGCCTTTGTTTTTAGAAGTAGTTCAAAATGAATTGCTAGCATGTTATGATCCTGGATCCTATTTAGTCACTACTTTTCAGGATTCAGTCCCTCGTATTGTTTGCCCAGGCCACAGGCTCTGAATTCAGCAGGATTTTTTTCCTCGAAAAATAGCCTTTGTGTTACTTGCAGATTTTACCAGCCCTGGTAATTTTACCTTGACCTACTCACCAACTCTGTGGAGCCTCACTAAAAGCATCATCTCTCTGATGACAGAAAGAATCTCATGAAAGTGTCTGATACCTTTGTTTCTGGCTGGCTAATAATGCATCTGAATAAAGGCATTTGGGGACCACCCAATGATCTCTGAGGAACGGACTTTGGCAGCTTTGCCTACATTTGTCTGGGAAGGTCATCCTCAGCAGTTAAAAGAGTGCCATTTCAGTGATCTGGATTATGGTTTAGGTACCTTTCTCAAGACATGCTGGTGGTACACAGTACATCCGCTCCAAAGGACTGTATAAATTCTGTGGTATGTTCCACTTCTTAGTTTGGAAGGCTTATCCAGTAGTCATTAATTTTTAATTATATATCTCCCAAAACACTATTTGTCTGATGAAATACTGTTGCCTAGTTTTCCGTGAGCAAAAATGCAGAGAAACCTCTCAAAAGAAGCAAATAATTTGATTGTAGGTGTTTTCTGTTTGAGGAAGTGACTTCACGTTGACAGAGGTATCCACCTTCCTTGTCACAGTTTTGCATGACCACGGGATGTGTGGTTTGGGAAGAGGAAACAGACAGCAAGAAGCATGTATTTCTCTGTATCGAGTAAGAGAATGAGACCATCTTCATGCAAGGCTCTTGTCTGAATATGGTTTTATAAGACAATTCTGCAGTTCAGTGTAAGAAGGGATGATACATAGTCTGAACTGTTGAATAATGCTTACTGTTGATATCTTTAAAGCAATACCAGTCTTTCCAACGCACATATGCCTGTTAAAACAGAATCACAATAATTCAAGAACCACATAACAAAACCCTATACCTGTATTATGTGAAAGATAAAATTATCTCATTGTAATAATCCTCTTTTGTCTTAAAAGCTCATTATGAATCACTTTCTTTTTAATGTAATCATTAACAAATCATCACACGGAATCAGGAAGGCTACTCCATTTTCCGATCATTTGTTCCTATGCCTTTTGAAGCTATTCCAAAGATCCTGCTATCAGATAATTTAATTAGGTGAAACTATTTCCTTTGCTGTTTCCGAGCAACATATTATCAGACTTAATAGCACCAAAAATATACTCCATAATATGATATTTCTAAATTGTCACAGTCCACAATGAAGCTGGGTTACCTTTACTCCCAGTTCCAGAATGGCTTTTTGAGATGCTGTTTAGACCTTTTTCTGTAGGCTAGGAAGTTCAGAGTTTAAACTAGTATCATTTCTGGAGGTTCCTTGGATTTGATGAGTAAAATCTGTTGCACAATTGCTGAGCGCAAACTTGTAGGCAAGCTGCAATAAATCAGTGCATCACCGGAATTATCCTTACATGAGGAAACATTTCAAGGTCCTCACAATGAGTTCATGCGCAATGAATTGACCATTTTTCACATATCTGTTACCTAATGGTGATACTCGATCCTGTAAAGTATTTATTTTAATTTAGAGAGACTGGAAAACCAATTTTTCTTATGATAATAAGAACAAATATAACTCAGGAAGCCATGTGTTTAAAATAGAAGGTTGTCATGCTTGTATCTGCCATTATATTTTAATTCTTTGTCTGGGAGATACTCGAGAGGTGTTCTTTAATTACCTGAACACACAGGGGGTTTTCCACAGGATCCTTAACACCATTAAAGTTAGCTGATGGATTGGTTTGGGATAAGCTATATATTCAGTACTTTTATGAACATTATTTGGTTGCTTACCTCTATTGTAGTTAATCTCCTGTGCTCAAATGTTACAAAGAATGGGTTTTGGGGTTTTCTTGCATTTCTTTTTGAGTGCTCTTCACTGTTAGCACAAACATGCTGCTATAGTAATGCTGATACACGGCTTCCAAGGTATGGATGTGGCATGCATTTGGTCTACTTGCAGCCCCTCAGAAATTGGATGAGTTACTGCAGTTTTCTGTCTGGGTAGACGTAACTAATCCATTCAAATGGAAACAATAGCAGAATAGAGCAAGCAGAGCTATTTAGAAGTGGCTTTACCTCATGGGAGTGTGAGGATAAATCATCGTTTTGGAAAGTTGTGAGGATGAAATTTAGAATGTATATTCTGTTTTACATAACAGAGGTAGCGCTGCATGTTTGTTTCCAAGGCATAAAATTGCTATCACTAGTCTTTCTCCTCAAAGTAGCGAAATGAGAAAGGGCAATGACAGTTCCAAAGATAGGCAGCGTGATTAAAAAACACTGACTAATGCTTTATACAAATGCAAAAATGGCAAATGGGCATTTTGACTGCAATGTGCTGCCTGAATTATTAAATAGCTGAGGAATGAAAATGAGCATAATTTTGGCAGGCTTCTTAAAAAGCTCATGCAGTGTTTGCCTTTTCCTTAATTGCTGCTCTTTCGAGGAGAAAAAACGCATAGATTTTATTAGTTTGTTTCATCTATTTAGGTTACTCATTGATATTATTAGAATGAGCTCTCAAAACACAACGTTTCAGGAACCACAAGATCTGTAGAATGATCTGCCCCTGCTTCTTTCTTTCATAAATTAGAAATCAAGAAGGCCTGAAATCTCATCTCCTTTCTTTCTTTGATTTGTTCTCATAATTTCCTTATGCTTTATAGTTCTAACCTTTGTTGACCAAATTTAATTACCCTGTCTCAAAGGTAGGTTTGCTGAAGCTTAAAATGTCTGCCTACAGTAGTGTTGTAATGTTGAATCCTTTAATGCACAAGCAAGAGTAATGGGTCTGTAGACAGTGTTTCCACTTAGATTCAGATATTCACATCACCATGGTGAGTACACAGCAGGTACTCTCAGCAGTGCTAACATCACACAAGTGAGATGCTGCAGTATTAGCAGGACAAAATAGGTAACTTACTGCTGGGGAAAAAGACGTGGTAACACAGAAAGGGAAGACTTTTTAAGTTTCCAGAACCTTGAAAGTCCAGAAAGTTAAGCTGCTGCTTTTGAATAGTTTCTTTATATCTTTACTGCTTCAAAAGGAAAAAAAAAAAGGAAAGTGGACGGATCTCCATAGAAAATAAGTGGCAGGAACTTACCTTTTTTATCATGTAAAGGTTTCATACGGAAGTTGAAGGAGTCCAATTAGTGATTTTTGGACATCATTTAGAGCAGTGCAGGAGAAGAGGATGGACTAGATGATTTTTTAAAGTCTTTTGATGTCTTTATTCCGAGTTCTACCTAATTTTTTTCTACATTACAAGGAATACCTTGGCTGCATACAATTAGAAAAATGACATAAAATATATTCTCCTACAACCTGGCATCTAAATATGCATTACTTGTCTATCCTGTGTTGCCATTTCTAATAAAAATCTTACTTTATCCATGCATATGGTTTTGCTACTTCAGACAGTGATACATACTTTAATGTGTTTTTCTCTCGTATGTGTATGCCATATACAATTAGACATTAGAAACTTACATCTAGAATGAGTATAGTCAGCATTGTTTGTAATATCTTTGATTTCTAAGTTAAAACATTCTTAAAAATCATCCTATTTTACTATATTTTGGTCATTTTACTTGAATAAGATTTTACCACATTTTTTGCTGTGTGCGTCAATAGAACAACCAGATAATAAATGTGGATTTGGATTAATCCAGGAAATGCCCAGGGAAGTTGTGAATGCTGCATCGCTGGCAGTGTTCAAGGCCAGGATCGACGGGGTCTTGGGTGGCATGGTTTAGTGTGAGCTGCCCCTGCCCACGGCAGGGGGGTTGGAACTGGTCGATCTTAAGGTCATTTCCAACCCTAACTATTCTATGAGTCTATGATTCTAAAATTGGATTTCTGTTATCATACATCCATTTGGGTTTTTAATTTTACAAACTGAAAATTATAACAATGTGGCATTTAGAAATTATTTGGTCTGTAAACCATTGCTGCCAAAACTGAGTGCACACACTTTCTGACCACAGCAATGGTCAGATCAGTATACAAAGGAAATACTGAGTTGCTTAGCTCTAAAAAAATTGATTACTTTTTAGACTCTCTAAGCACAGAACTTCAAGTGTATCATCTTCAGCTCATAATTTGAGAGTTGGGGCAGTTTTCCTTTCTGGCTTAGCAAAGGACAAAAAAGAAAGAAATGCTTCAGCAAGGATTAGTTCACGTTGAGACTATTGATCTGGCTTCTCTTGTGACCAAAGGTCATGCTGACTGCTAAAAAGAGAAGGTGGTTGAGCACAAGGCTACTGACTTAGAGCCATGTTGTTATTAGAGGTGACTCAGTAAATATTGTCCTTTAAGACATGAATTCCTTGGAAGTCTTTTGACCTCCTTTGCCCCTACTTTAGGCATTTCTAGTGTCTTCTCTTTTTACTTCCATCTTGTTTCCAGGGTCTCAAGGATGTAGATGGAGAGGATTTTCACTGTAAAATTCTTCTATGTGCTAGGAGTGTACATGTACATATCAGTGACACGAAGGTTTAGTAGTTCAGAAATAGAATTTCCTGAAGGTGTTTTTGTCCCCGACTGTTCTCCAGGTTGAGATATCTTCTTTTCCTCCATACTAGTTTCTCTGGGGTCACTCTGCTTTTGCCTGGTTCAGGTAAATGCAACACATTGACCACACAGAGTGCTGCAGTTTGCTTTCACGTTATCCCTAATATTGATGATTTTTGGCTTGCTTTTTTGAAGGAAGTTTCTTGCATTTTCTCAGTATTTTGTGCAGTCCAGCTCTTACCAGCTTTTTACCATTACCTTACTGGTTTCCCCACTCGTTACTGTAGTAGTTTGTAGTTCATCATGGGACCATATGACCATATCAAGACTGTAGAGTCAGTTTTATCGTATGGATTGTGCTAGTTAAGTACTGAGTCTTCAGAACTTTGAAAGTGGTCTTTGAAAAATCCAGTGACTCCTGCATCTGAAAGTGGAGAAGCAGCACTGAAAACTTCCTGCAGGGTGAGTCAGGTGAAACACTATGAAAGAACGTTTTAGGGATTTCTGCAGTTTCTGTAATCATTGGGAGTGACATTGATATTTTCCGAAGTAAGCTTTGTGGCTCTGGAGATTGCCTATACAAGCATGTTTGAAAGCTTTAAATACTCTGTGGTCTTCATTTGTCCTCTACAAAAGTCTAAATCTCCCTGTGATGAGGCTGTGTCTTCATTCGTTGAGCAGATATTGACTATGATGTGCCAAGTGCAGCAGTGAACAAGGTGAGTTTGGTTTGCTTACCTGTTCCTAGGCTGGGTGGCTTTTAGTCTTGTTTTCTGGAACTGTAGAAGAAACACCTTCCATACAGCAATCCATGAGAAAAAGAAGCGGGGAGGTCTGGGGTCTAGGGTTTATTACCTGTTTTGGAGGAGCAAAGGAGCATAAAAGGTTGCAGCTTCTCAGCTTTGTTTACATGTGACTTATATAGGGAGTCGTGGTGCATGACAGCATGTCTGATCCGTTTTAAGGGAGGGGAGACTAGGCTTAAAATGAAACTAGACTATTTCCTGTTGCTTCTCTCAATTATACTGCCCTACTTTGTTCTGTGGGCTGCGGATGTCTGAATACTCTATTTTCTCTCTAGTGCAGTCTTTCCACTGTCCATTTAGCGATCCTTGGGAATTTTCACACAGTGTAAGAATACCTTCTGTTTAATTATCAGGTTTTCATTCTGAAGAAATAAGAATAGTGAACTGTTGTACTGAAACTGTGAAACAAAAAGGAATTACGAGTTGATAGCGAAAGATAAATTACAGCCTTTGCTATTT